>JAZBGW010003039.1:0-10067 GCA_037464815.1 Mylabris variabilis | reverse complement strand
GAGGATTGTTAACTATTTCTGAAAGCATATTCTTAATATCGTCCATTTTTCTACACCACAATGTTAGATTTACCTCTTTGGCAGACATCATAACAATTAATTTTCATTGCTTGGGCCACAATTTGAAGGAAAATAGCTTATATAAATTCAAATTTTTTCTTTTATTGTGGATGATCGTAATGGGGTAAAAAAACATTTTTACTGTAGTACATACATACGATAGTTAGGGAATAAGTTCCATAAACATATATAAACTTTCTAAGTCTACAGAGTCTCAACTATTTATAAGTCCAACTTTCAAAGGAACATAAAAGTATTTAGTCAGACCATGTTAGGATCTCGAAGGTCCTAACAGATCTAGAAGAGTTTAAAAATAAAATAGCAGTAGATCTTAAAAAACCTTGGATAGGTTCTCGAGAAATTATAAGAATACATAAAAGTATTTAAATAGATTCTACTAGGATCTAGAGGTCCTTAGCAGGTCCTAATTCTGAAAATTATTAGAGCTTATGAGATCCTACACAGCATCTAAGAGGTTAATTGTACTAAATAAGAATCTGTTCGGTACATATTAGTATTTAACTAAAACTTAAATTTCAATTCGAGTATTTCCCTACTTTTTTCAAAAAAATATGTGAAAATTCCCGAAAACTGCAATTTGACAGTCATTTAAGTACTTTTTCCAAAAAATTGTGCAAAAAATCACGCCAATCTTAATCTAAACCAATAAATTGGCTACTAACTCTCCAATAATTACAAGATTTCTCATAAAATCGACTATTTATAGCGTTGAAAGGCTAAATTAGGAGCTGCAATCCAAAAAAAATAGCCTAAATCGACATAAATTGGCGGCTAATTTGCAATTTTCAGCATGAAAAGCACAATTTTGTGGGAAATACGATTCTTCAACTAAGTCAATAATTGCCAATGATCTCTAAGCAACTGTGTTGGTAAACACAACTTTGACCCTGTTTTCTTTACAGTCGTTGATTAATCAAATATTAAGGGTAAAAGTAGCGGATATCAACCCACAAGGATTCATCTAATTAAAATTATACTATCTAGATAATCTTGACTTACCCATTAATGAGGTAGACAACTGTGAATTAACACTTTTTACGTTTTCGTCTTATATTTGTGAACGGTAAAGGCACTGAATTTCCTCATATTTTACATTAATTACAGTCGTGCATTCAAATGTAGCTGTTTTTATCGCTAAGCAAATATCACGCTGCTACAGACGAGATTATCATCAATAATTAACAACAGACAACTCTACGATACTGGTAATTTATTTACCTTCAACTATTTATGTAGCAACTTAAAAATATTTAAAACTATTCCCTATTTCACGTTGACCAAATCAAAGTAAATTGGATTAATTAATACGATTTTAATAATAAAGAAAACGTATTCTACTTGAATATTTCGAAAATCGTTTCTTTCATATACTACGCCAATTTAAATATTGTACAGTTGAATTGTTATTGTATAACGAAAACTTCACTTCAAATATTTCTTTAAGCACACACTGATTTCTTTTACTGATCATCGTGCATTTCAAAAACACGCTTTATGTAATTTCCCTTTGTTGCGACCTTTTGGAAACAATTTTATCTTTTCCTCTTTTGTATAGTCGAATATTTTGCGATATGTAGGCGCCACTGTAGGGATTAGGTTGACATCAAAGAAACTAAACGAAAAAACTGGCATGAATGAATGAATAAATAAATCGGAAACGGTGCAAGTAAATGGGGGCGGAAAACGATCAAAATCATGTAAGGCATAGGGTGAAAACCAAAAAAAAAAGATAGGACATAATCATGGGATGTATAATAGTGTATAAAACAAGGTTTTTTTGTTTGTTGTTATTCTTCATCAGCGCATCCACCAAAATCACGCTCAGTCAGCAATCAATCTCAATCTATATAACTACAAAGCCTCTGACCTTTCGATAATGAATTTAATAAGGCAAATGCAGCAAACTCTTTGTTGTGCTGACATCGATAAAACAGTTTCAAATTAAAAACCACAAATAATAACAACGTCTAAATTTCAAATGATGTTTAATGTCAATATTTAGACTTTTCTGCAGAAAGCAAACAAGAAGAAAACAGAAAAGTGCTGCAAGAGCACAAGCGAATAAATCTCCCCAACTGAAAGAAAACACTGAAAATTATTAGAACAAACGGCATCAAAATATGAGAGAGAGATTGTATTGACAACAACAAACCCTATTTACATGGTAAAAGAACGAAAACAATCTCAATGCACACGCAATACAAAACCAATCAATGTTTTTATTTCGTTCACTTCTCTTGTTATCGGAACGAAACGTATCAGTATCAAATAAAATTTCCTCTATTCGACTAAATTCAGCTGGATCCTTGCGAGATGGACATATGTGATTTTCGTGTCATTTCAAATACACGTATTAGCGGTGTTACGGTTAGTCGGAGTCCAATGATTCCAACCGACCGTAACCATTTCTCACCCACCTGGTCTCGATCGAATCGAACACCCTAGTGGGTTGCAATTTTTTCCATCCCGTTTTATTCTGTGTTGATAAAAATGAAAAATTACCAATCTGAAATGAATTATTATAAAATCGTTGAGAAACTTTCCTAATTCAGTGTGATTTTATTTTCTTTGTTGTGTAAGTTGGTAACGTTGGAACATTCGAAGATTTCACAGTTGGAGCAAGTAATCATTGAATTAGATTTATGATCTAGACGTAACCGGTGTCGAGATATACTTCAACAAGAACAACGAGAATACATTAGTGAATTGTTGGCATCTATCTGTTAATCTATTTCTGTATTTGAGTCAACAAAAACACAAATCACAAACTTACCGATAACGGTTAGATTAACATGAGTGATTCTGGTCGGTGATCGTTGAAAATCGACACGACAATGGAACACTTCTTCATCGGATAGTTTTGTCGGCGATATAGTTAATATGGCTTTCTCTTCATCTAACATACGTAAAAAGTATCTATTGTCTAATGAAGAGTCGGCCCAATGTTGTGGACGATTGCCGCGTAAATCATATTTATAGATTGGACTTTCTTCTATACCTTTATACCATAGTACAACGCTCACTTTGTCCGGTGGATGGGCAGGCGTTAGATTGCACGGTAATGTGGCCGTACCACCATCTGGTGCTTCAGAGAATTCAGTTGCTGGTTCAGCTAATGAACACGTCACTAACAGTACGAGAAATAACACTAAGAAACCGGCACTAGACATCTTCATACTACATCATGATAGCGATAGAGATGATTAAATTGCCTTTTCTTTTGATCGTCGTAGATCTTTTGGTGGTTTCCTCAGACCTAAACATATAAAAACGAATATTAAACAAAATATATACACAAATATCTGTCAATATGTATAAACCGTTGAGTGAATAATAACCATAGACCGGATTTTGGTGCGCTGACGTCACAGTCCGAACTATCTAACAGTCGAGCGATGCCGGTTTAGGCGGCAGTGAATTCACTAGGCGCTTACTATGTTAGTATGGTCACAAGCACACCAAAATCCGGTCTCTGATAATAACATAGAGATTTCAGCCTTTTGGGAGATTTGTAATCTAAAAATTAGCTCAAGAGATGCTGCCATCTATTTGTTAAGAGTCATAATTCAAACTCTGTGTTTTTTCCACACAAAAAACGATTTCTTTTCTATTTTGCACTAATGCTTTTACTCTCGGCTATAATTTATGCGTTTTGGTATAATGGCCACCGAATTTCACAATTTTCTTTGTCGATTTTCTTCGATATATTTCTTGGGCTGTAATATGATACAATTGTGATGTTGAGTGAATTAACGCTTATCATTTGTCTTGTTTTTTGAGAGAAAAAATATATACTTAATGATGCATTTCTATCGCCGGGAGTACTTCGACAGTATCGTCACCTAATGGTCGGAATATACAACTCTAGGAGTACTTCGATAGGGGCGCTGCCTGGTGTCGGGAGTACTTTTTTCGATTACACAAAAAGCATGGGCCTGAAATCTCTAATCACTCAACCGTATAAACTCTTGTTGGGAACGTACTCAAAAATTAATCGATAGTGTTATAAAATATCAAATGCGCATATCCATAGATGTCGTAAGGTGGTGATTTAATTAAACCCTCTTTAGGCTTACCACATGCAAAAAATTAATATTACTGCATTAGGGACGGCCTACATAGTGTTTAAAATTGAAATGTTCTAAAGGTATTCTCAACAAGATTGGATTAAATGGATTTTCTATTACATAAGTTACAATCTAAATTTAATTATAAAACTTTGATGGATAATTTGATTTTAAAGTAACTTAAATCTAATTCAAACTGTAACTCTCTCTCTGTGTTGCTCCTCTTTTTTTAATTTATTCAACCAAAGTTGATATCTTTATTAAAGCAAACTAATGTAATGTAATTTCCGAAAAATCCTATAATTTGAGAATTTCAACCGGTAAAGTAGACTAAAATTTGAAGTGTGTATGCGACGGTTGAATTAGGAAAAAATCAAACTGCGATGTGGTAAAATTTATCAAGACTTGAAAATTTGTTTTGTTAACATAAATTGTATACTTTGCCAAGTTGAGCTTACATTAGGTTTGACGAAGTGCTGGAGGGTATAGCAGAGGGACTTGATCCAGTCTCGCTCGATATACCAACTTTATCTCGATTAATTTCAATGTGTACAAGAAGCAAAACAGATACAATAACCATATTTCAATAAGTACTTGACGCGTGTCCTTTATACAATTTTTACCTATACTAATTTAAAATTATAAAACCAAAAGTTTCTGAACGAAGCATTAAAGTTTCTGTTTTTCAATTTTTGACTTTAAACATTGTAAACATTGAGTTTTCGTAAAACCAAACAAATATTACTGATGGAATTATTGAGAAAATCATAAAAACGCGCTTAAATCGACCAAAAAATAAACCTAAAGTATTTATAAAAGCAACAACAGTTAAAGATATACATATTCTCGCTGGCTATTGTCGAGGTAAAATCATTAATCTTCAACAAATTTATGTCGACACACTACACGACAAAGTACCCGAATTCAGTTGGAACAATTTTAACAACAACAATACAGATATATTGGCCCACAACAAGTGTAGAATTTGAATTAAATCTCCAGTATTCGATACGTGTGGTACAGGATGGTTTATTTTCGATGGTATTTGTACAAATTAACTATTATCACATTCTCGTACCACTTTTTCAAGGCTAATATTATTTGTTTTGTTCTTTTGCTTTTGAGTTATTCAACTTTTGAAGTTGCTTTATATTTCGTAATCTTTCAAGAAAATAAAACTCTTTCCGATTGTTTTTAACACAGTTTTTGATGTGGATTTTATCTATTTTATTCAATTTTCAATAAGTTTTAGCGTTCTTGAGATATATCTCACAAACCTATGTTTTTTTAGGTAGAACCATATTTAAATTTTTAGAGTGCCATAAAACAATTGCTACTTGCCAACCGAAGTTATTTTGTGTATCTAAATAACACAGGATCGGAATCATTTTCGGTGAAAGTAATCAATGAGTTGAGAACATACCGGGTGATTCATGTTAGACGAGGTGTTCTTATGACAACTCCTATTATTTAACGAGTGATTCAAAGAATATTTCAAGGATCTGTAAGAGAACATTTAAGTAAAATTAAGGCGTTGTAACTTATTGTAAAATTGGCGAAAAAATGCTTTATTCCGACAAAAGAGTGAAAAAATGAAAAAAGTTGAATAAATCGAAAACAAAAGAACATGACACTATATTTTTAGCCTTGAAAATTTAACACGAAAATACGTCATCAGCTAGCTTGTCCCATGAGACCATCGAAAATAAACAACCCTGTACATCATATGAATATTCAATTATTAGACTGTAACCTACTAGGATTAATATCGACTTATATTAGAAACGTAAAGGATAAACATTACCATTATCATTATGGAAATGTTAAGATCAACTACCAAGATTCGACCCCACAGATGACGATACGATAATGATAATGACTTTACCTGAAAACGACAACACGACAATCGCTTATTTCCGGTCTTAATTAATCAAATTATTCGATGTAGTTTCTTAATAATCAAGTCAAATGAAAATTTGTGTTATTAAAAGCAACAAAAAATCTACCAATAATCGATCCTTGTTGTTTTTTATTCAAAAAAAGTCGCCTCCTTGTCGGGCATTTAATTGGAAAGCTGTTCGAGCAATCTTGAAGGATGTCTTAGTGTCTTCAATTCTTGTTAAAGATCAACACTTGCTAAGAATGGATGTATATTTAGGATAGCATCAATCGAATAATAAAATTGGAGAGATAAAAAAGTATAGAATTTTTTCTGTTGAATAGGGGCGAAAATACATATATTAAGACTTTTTTATGTTAATAATATACAGATATATCCATAGGTTTTTTCAATTTGTCAAGAAACTTATGGTACAAATCAGATACATACGGTGTGAACATATTTATAAAAATCACCATCCATCATACGCAAGTTTTAAAGTTTGTTTCCTATAAACACGTGCACCCGAAAGGAAAAGGGAAAGCAATGTTGTGTCACGTAAAAAAACGTGATTAAATCGAACAAGATGGATAGAGTGGCATAAATTTTAGAAATAGATAGGGAATTATTCAGATAAAATTGCAATAATTATTATATTTAATAAGATTAAACAATATAGAATGAATGGGTAAAAATGGTGGATGCGCCGGGATAATTAAATTTTTACTTTTAGTTAAACGTTCCCAAGTTAAAATGCATTAAGAGAAACAGACAGTTTCTTGAAATACCGAGACAGTATTGTGTAAATTAACATCTCAACATGAAGCGTTTTTGCAACAGAACGTGACTATAATTTTTGATGTTGCATACAGCCTGAACAGTCGCTCAAATTACCTTCATTTTCAACAATACGAGAATGAATGAATTTTGTATAATTGCCAAGAACTGTGGACGTTATGTTTTAAATTCTATAAGTTCATTGAAATGCAATAATATAAAAACATATTAGCTCATAATAGACTATTGTAAATGAATATTAAATAAATTCAACGACAAAGAATGGAAGCAAACGTTTTAAAACGTTGCTCAGTTTGAAAACGGTCATAAAGACAGTGCGTGTACAATTTAATTTCAACTATATTCATTGTTTGTATTCTATTATCAAAATTAATTAAAGCCGTTTTGTTTTTTTATCAAATTTTTACAAAACTGTATAACAATGGATATATCTTTGCTGGGAGATGGATTAAAAATTAAATTCATAACACACCACAATATGACTCGATCAAATGGAGTTGATAACTGTAAGCTCTCCAAAATTTCAATAATTTAATCGGATTAGAGTAATGTACTGTATGAAGTCTGCTATTTTTCAAATTTCCGTACACTCTACCAAAGGGATTCTATTGTAGCAGCTGCACGCATTGTTAGTCCGAAGCTATAAGATTCAATGAAGACTTTGAAGTTGTACTTCCGCTACTTGCTCTATCTATACTTAGAGACAAGTAATTGGTCTCTAAAGAGCGGCAATGAGACGCTAGTTAATGGTAATTGCCACTGTATAGGAAGACTTTGCAGTAGTTTTATTGAATACATTGAAACTATTGAAATTTTCCTATTGGTAAAGAAAAACTAATACCGAGTGGGTCTAATTTATTAAATTGCAATCGGGCATGCTTTCATCAATTCTAATGTATTGTTCCACGTTGACAGATTGTTCGATACGTTCCTGATTCTGTCAGGTGATACGGCGTAAAGGGTAATTATTAAATTCATTGTTGATCTTCAATTCTGCTCGATAGTACAAACCACAGACTGAATTTTCCAATATTTCAATATGTATACTGTATACATATAGATTAATCGAGTAATTTAGTAGAGTGTAAACGAAAATTGAAGGAAAATATGACGCCGACCGGTATCACTGATTTTTCAAGTACGTAATGTATCAAAACGTGTCAGTTTCTATCATCATGCAAATTATTCGATAATTTATCGACTCTCGGAAGGTTCATCTGTACCCTATGAAAGATTAAAATTTAATTAATGTGTACATCCAATATATCTGAGCGTACCTTCTTTACACAACCCTATAACATTAAAGAAAATCAAGTAAAGAATGTTTACGACAAGTAGAGACAATTCCGACCACATTAAATCTTCAAAGACACGTTATTATATTGGTGCCGGTTTATGTGTTTTCTAGAGGATAATCTGAGCCATTGGATTTTTATAGCGCTTTATCGACAATGTCTTTAAACATGAATCGAGAGCGAATTTCGTCTGTCGGTGATTCTTGTTTGTTTCTTTTTCTGCTACATTCTATTATTTGAACAATAACTGAATAGCCATTGAAAAATATATTTAAATAACCTTCCTACAGAAAATAAACTTTAAATGTTTATGTTTACCCGGAAAAAAGGAGAACAAAATGTAAATAACATTAACTTGGTATAAAATTATTATACCTCTAGTTATTTACAATGAACTGCTGTAATTTCAGTAGAATATCCATTCTTCTTCATAAAGTTAACCACAATTATCATTATTAGTGGGGGCGTAGACTTCCTCATCGTTCTAAACAATGACGACGACAACATCAAACAACCACAGTGTTGATAATACACATAAATAGAAACACAGTTATGATATCACACAAAACACAAAAATTCTTCGAAGTCTGCTTGTTCGTTGTTTTAGTTTTCAAATAAGACACAAAAATTGTTCAAATTCCCCCTAAACTACCCTATTATCACCTATTAATTAATTTTTATTCTAATTAGTTTATTTGTTTTGTTATTTTAATTGTATACATGCTAAATTATTGGAAAATAATTGTATTAAATAAAACGTTAAATCGGCGGTTACGCGCGTATCTTTCAGTATTAGCCAGGTGTTGCGCTCTGTAGTGAATATCGGAAGCGAAAAGGAAAACCACCCCCATTGCTGTAGTGTAGCACTGCAGACTGACTCCGCCCGGACTAAAGACCTGAACTACCCGGAGTTCGGCGAATTGCGACGATTACCAACGAGAACAGTGGCCCCGGAAACAACAGCCGTAAAATCAGCCCAGTTGCTCAAAGCAACATGGGTACAGGGTGCATTACCTGGATATATTATTACAACATAACCTCCACTATAGCGCTGCTCTTTTGGTTGAAACAAACCGATGATATAAAGATATTAAAGAATAGATATGTGGTTGATATGGAACTTTATTAGCGAATAATTACCTGGATGTTTTCCAGACGTGCTTATCGTATGGATATGAGTTGGAAATTACAGTGCGTAGTAGGGTGGTATAAATGACTCATAGGGGTGTGTCCGGGATAGAGGGTGACGGACGTATTCTGGCGTCGTTTCTATGGCTACACACCATTGCCACCGTCATATAGCCACTACTACTAATGTCACTGTCAATGAGGTGGACAATTTGGGAATGCAAACACAAATCACCTGACCATTAGCAGGAAAAATCCCAGTTTTGTGACAGCAGAGAATTGACCCTTTTCAAGTATTTACCAGCAAACAACCCTTAACAATACAACCATATCCTACCTGTACTTGGTATGTAATTGATTATTCTATTGTTTTGTTGATTAGTTTTGATAATAGTACCTGGGAGACCGAGCTTCACTCGGACTATTAGAATGTTTGAATTTTTTCCATCAATCAATCAATATTGCTTTAAAATAAGGCAAGTGCAGAAAACTACCAAAAGATATACAAGATCTAGAAAGAAAGATGTTTTACAATTGATAAAAAATTAATAATAACTAATAAATGTAGGAATACAATCCAACAAACTCGAACAATCAAATTAAGTACTGAAAAGTACCGATAAGATCACAAAAAACGCACAAATCGGAAAACAATCAATCAATAAATAATATAATCAATGAATGAATAAATCAATAATGCTTTACAATAAAGCAAAAATGGCGTATGTGGAAAAAAAACAAAAGAAAATCAGAATAAAATTTTCAATCACGGCCTACCATAAATGTTAAGGGTATGGTGAAAATTAAAACGCATGAGAA
>JAZBGW010003035.1:0-10073 GCA_037464815.1 Mylabris variabilis | reverse complement strand
TTTGTTTCGTTTCTACTGTTGTTGTTTGGTAATTAATTATTAGTGTTGGTGAATCTTTATGTAAAAGCATTCATTTTATGGTCAGTTATCTGAAAAAGCGGGTCGAACTACAAAAAAAAGGAGGGTGTATATAAAACCATCGTATTAATTTTAATGTCAATGTTGTGGAACGTAATTAAAACACCAATTAAATTTCAAGGTTCTCCTTTTTTTATCATTTTACTAAACTTTGATAATAAATTTGAATTATTCGACAATGAATACAGATTCTCTTGTTCAAAAGTGTTACATTCTAAAAAACATTATTAATTTATCATAAATTGTTCTCATTCGAAAGTCGAGAATGTTGGATTGCGCATGGGTATGCGCATGAGTCTTTAGTGTTTTTTCCCCAACAGAAAACAAATTATAGTCTTACAGCTTTTATTCCAAATTACGTCTGGATAATTTGTTGGTGAAAAATACGCTTTTTAGGGATGTTTAACAGTTCAATTTGAACAAGTTCTTTACTGGTATGATGTAAATGTGAAAAAGATGCTCGGTTGGGCCCTATTATTGCATCCGGACGATTGTTGATAACGGATCTGGGGCGTTTTTCATCGGTTTCTTATCCTTTATGAAAAATTTAATAATAGTCCGTACATATCTCCACACTTTATAGACCAAGTTTAGAAGATGGTAGATTCTTCTAAATAATCGTGAGAAAACCCAATATACGTCAACATTTATATTGGTAAATTTAAGTTGACGGTTCGCTTACTTACAACGCAAAGGTCTACTAGGGATAAGAAATAAAACATGCAGATGTTTGATCGGATATTTGACATAAAATGAACGTTTCCCTATTCGATTATTGTACCTATCTGTGTTACAGGAAAACGTTAATCGAATACATCGACTACTTTTGCTATTTTTAAAATCTCCTTTTATCAATCACGTTTAAACATGTGTCACTCAAACCGTAGTAATTTTCAAGATGTTTTCTAAGAATATCTCCCTTCTTCTTTATAACGATATCTTTTTAAAAGGTATCCTGTGATGTACAAACTAATTGGAAGAAAAAGATGGTCTATATTGCCGAAAGGTATGACATTCTTTTATGTTGCAACAAGAAAGTGCTGAAAAGTGGCAAGGTTGACTTGAATTTTTATTAAACTACCCTTTTTAGCATTTAATTTTTATTTAATTTATAAAATTATTATAAAATAAACTCAATGACTCGAAATCGGGCAATGTTGTTAACGTTGACATGAAAAAGCAAAACAGTTTAAACGAATTAATCACCTTGAAAAACTGTTTGTGAAACTAAATGAAATTGTTAAAAGCGAATAAATCGCAAATGGAAATGATAGACTAATATTTTCCGATATAACGTTTGAAAATTGTATTGTTTATAGTTTTGTTATGTGCATCGAATATATCTATATATCTGTGTATTTGTGTATACAATAACTGTGTAAAGATAAAAGTAGCATCAATTTCCAGCAAATACTTCAGACAAAATTCCTGTCACATTTATATCGCCAACAATTTTTGTACAAAAATTTATCTATGATTTTCCACAGAATTTCGCAACTGTTATTTTGATTACAGATATAAGGTGATTTATCATAATGTACTAGATATTTAACGTTTTTTTGTTTGAAAAAAATCAATACAAATTTAAAGTCGACTCTCGGCTTGCGGTACAAAATAAATCCCGATCGTTGAGTAACTTAGAGATTTTATTTATTATTATTCGTTTCGTGAGAGGTCTTTTCCAGATCCTCCCACCCGAGCTGTGGTTCGTGCCCCACTGTACCTCGACCTTTAAGGCCTTTTGTACGCTCGCCAACACGCCTGATTTGGGTTGACTGTCTTCCCCCAGAAGTTCCGTTCTTTTAATGAAGTCCAGGATACTGTTCAGGGGAGTACTTCTTATTTCATCAGGAGAGATATATTCCCTTCCCAGATACAACGCTCTGAGATCCTTCAAAGCTTCGGAGTAGCATAAAATATGAAGGGAAGTTTCATCCTTTTCTTCACAGTGCACAGTGTCCAGTAAGATCTGTGATCTGCCTTAATTGTTTCCTATTAAATTCTAGGAATTTTTTAGGTCTTCTACGGCTTGGAAAATCCAGGCATGATCATCCCTGGTGATTCCTCCTGGTAGAGTTGGTGTTTTCGTTCTAATTCTTCCCTTATGGCCCTTTTAGCGTCCGCATAAGCGATCCCGCATGAGGGTCCAGGTCCAATTAGAGCTGTTTTGGCGGGCTTCTTTGCTAAGCGGTCCGCCTTTTAGTTTCCTTCAAACCCTTGATAAGCTGGCATCCATTTACCTTGTTGTATTCAGCCAGCTTCTCAAGTGCTTCGAAGCTTTCCAGCACCAGTCTGGATTTTATTTCTACTGCCTTCAGTGACTGTCTGTTTTGACGTGGATGCTTCTATTTTTAGCGTAACTTTACCTATTAGTGCTCATAAAGTATGGCATAGAGGGATTGAGGAAAAGCTCTATCAGAGGTTTTTTTGAAGCTATACTTTTTTGGCGCGTTTTCTAAAACGTTAAGAGACTGAAATTTTGGAATGCAACGCAGGTTTCGCGTTCAATGTAATGACACCAACAAATGATTGCTATGGAGACAAGCAGAAGGCGGTTTTTTTTGAAATTATAGTTCTATTAGCGTGTTTTGCAAAAAATATGAGAGCGAAATTCGTATTCGTACAAGACAAAGGAGTCAAATACTTGAAAAAAATCGTGGGCTAAAATTGACAAATAACGGTTATAAAAGTTCAATTAATTAAGAAATAAGAAACAAGTAAAAAGAAGAATACGATTCTCAAGGGTATTATAGGCGGGTAAGAGGTGTATTTGTAGAGTATTTATTAAAATTTCAATGATTGAGCACCTACTATTTATTCAAGCTCTCCTACACATTTACAAGATAAATAAACGTCGGGTTTTTGTGTTCGTCAATTATCTGATTGAAGTTTTTATCCTTCGATCAATAATCCTTTAGAATATGCTTCAGGTGGCAGTTTGTCCATAAAAATGTCTGTTAGAGATTACATTTATAAAATGTAATCATTTATTGGTAAATATTTTCCACTATACATATTATATGAGTAACGAATATAATTTAATTCATTATTTAGGAAACCACCAGAGATATAGAACAATTTATATAAATGTGTTGTTACAAAATTATAGATGATAACACCATTGGGAGATAGAGAGGATTTTCGAACAATATAAATTAGTTTGTAACTTTTCAAAATTATATCTAAAATCTGTTATTAAAAATGAATATCGGATTATTAAAACTCTACGTAATGAAAGAACAAAGTTAATTTGGCTTGAGAAAAAATTTCCAACAGAGAATCTTTATTGCGAAACTGTCTTCTATAGAGACCAATATATTATTGAAGTTATAACAGGACAAGTTTTTTATGCAAAAATAAGTTTAATAAATTGGTCAACTTTTTCTATTTGGTTGTTTTAATACGGATAAAAGGCCGGCCACATTAAAGGCGATCTATTGTATTTATTTCTTCTGACATACTAAACAATAAATTGTCGGCAATTCTGTGTTAAAATAGAAACGGAAACGAAGTTATTCTCCTAGCGGTTATTTGTTCCTGTGGCACTTGTTAACCGTACCAGAACGTTTAGAAGTTGGCCATTGCTATTTAACTACTATGTTCTTTGTAGACAGTACAGGTCCTCATGTATAATGCAAGACTTGCTATGTGACCAGCCGCATATTACACATTCAGTCTCCATTAAACCGTACGAGTACTTTCCGGATGACTGCCAATTCTGACTATCGTAGACACTTATTCAAAAGTCTATACGTATAGCCGACAATAGCATATATGCTCCTTATTGCTGACTGTAGCTCATTACAACTGTCGGTCCTATTACAAATCCCCTATGTGAAAGTCTCAGCCTGTTAGCATTATGTGTGTTGTTAAAATTGATGGACTGCCACCTACACTATACATCAAAAGAATTAAAAAAAAAATTACTTTTTACCACACCTTGTCAATTTCTATCGAACTTCAATCAATTCTACATTTTTAGGCAGCACTACCCTCTTTTGCAACGAATAGACGGTTAATATTGAGATTGTAGATCAATATTTTATCAAAATTTGATACACGTCCAAGCCTACCTGTCAGAAGTTGTTTAACTACTCATTCAATGAGTTGATTATAAGACTTGTGCGGGTAGTTCGATGCTATGGAAATCCGAGGTGTGTTATATCGAGACCTGCTTTTTATCGGCTCTCGACAACATTATTTGATCAGCGACCATTAAAAAATTGTGAATTTTGGCCAATTTTAGTCTTTTTGTGTTTTTGGCTTTTCACTCTATATACGCACAGCATTTTCATAGCACTTGCAGCATCTTTATAATCCACTCAATTTCTGCTTAATGATTCACCTACGTGATTACCTAGGTTAGTGCAATTCTATAATTATTTTATTAGATTTGATTGTAGGAATTTTCCTCGCAATCGATAAATATAAATTTTTATGTTATTTTATTTTATCTGGATCATAAATGGCGGTTATAACAATATCTCTTATCCATTTGGAAGCGCAACTGAAACTGCAAAATCAAACTTGATGGGTCGGTAATCTTTATCTACAGTTATTGGGGTGATATAGTAACGATTGTGAAAAATATCTTTAAGGGTGGAAAATTTCGCTTATCACACTTTTAAATTTTATTGGCCGAAATTAAGGAATGTTTGTTGTAAAAAAATTCTACTGGTTGATATTTGTGTAAGTATCTACAACTGTAAATGTTATTTTTCGACGAATCATAAAGTACGTCTAGATTTTGATTTTATTCTGAAAACCTTTTGATAAGTTCTATCTATCCTACTGCACAGCTAACAATTCTTTATTTGAATTGGAATTGGTCTGTCAACCGATCCTTCTATAGTGTATATATATCCCACATCAGTTGAATTCCACAGTTTCGATTTTCTGTATTTATAGCGGTGATTTACTAAATCGTTTCATTTTAGATTTCGTCCGTTCATTGCATCAATTTACTGATCAATTGATTAAATTACGTTCCGTTGAAAGTTTTTTTAACTCAATTTTTTCCAGACTTTAACAATCCCTTACTTGAGGCACTCATAAATGCCTCGTCCCCAGAATTATCAATTCGTCTCTATTGTTCTCGTTTTATTTTATTTTATTCTTTGTAGATTTTTTTTTTGTTTTGCTTGGTAAAATTAATCAAGCTTTATTTGAAGATTCCTTCAGCTGACACGAATGTTAATGGCTTGTGCGTTGTCGCATCAATCAATCCTCATGTCGAATCAATGAGACTCCTTTATGCTTTAAATATAAACAGAAATTTTTCCAGATATCCCACGAATAATGGCGTTTGTCACATGGAAAAAATATCGATAGATATGACATATTTTGATTTAAAACATAGTTCAGTCTTTTTACGGTTTTCCAATCGGTGTAAGAAACTGTATCTCGAACATTTTCCTGTCATGCTGAGAGATCTCTTGAAAAAACACACAAACAACAAAGTTTTTATTAGCCTTTTATCTGATAAACCAAAAGCCGAATAGTTTATTTTATTGAGTGCCAATGATCGACTTTCAAATTTGTTCCTTTGAGAGTGTTTAAAAAAAATTTAATAACGAATTGTACGAATTTAGTTGCGTAGTAAAATTTTGACTATTATAAACGACTACAAAAAAGTATTCATCGCTTTAAACGTATAACAATTTTTTTCGCTGTACGAATATAAAAAATACGAGCATTTTTATTGCAAACATTTTAGTGATAAATTTGCAAGACTAACGTAATATTCTGCGTTCAAGTTCATTTTTAGTAGTTAATGAATGCTATTTGAAGGGAAAAATGAACCACATTTACCACTGAAAAGATGTTAGAACATTTGTTAAAATTGATAATGATACTGTTGTGTGACATCAAGGTCTCGATTATGATCTTCATCTTGGTGGGAAAAATGGCAAATCTACAAAGTTACGAGATCGACGTTTTAGGTTGCTCGTTAAATTTAATATTCTATTGAATGATAGTTTAAATGATTATGCTATGTGATAACGTTTATCAGGCGACCTGTTGAAAGGGTTTTGTGTTCGGTGTATTGCAGGCTGATGGAAATTTGAAAATTTCTATTGTTCAATAAAAACACCACTTGATTTAAGAGGCTATTTTAGTCAAGAGTGCTACATTTGTTTCAATAGTTAATTAAAACGTCCATCTAAAATTTCAAATTATGACATGTATGTTTACATCACTCACAGTACAACAAAAAGTTTTAATGTTTACGTGCGATACAATAAGAGGCTTTAATGAAGTTCTAAGCGGATCAATACATAGGACTATGTATAAACATCATGTTGTGATTATAATTACGTTTACTTATTAATTATACAAAATACACATTTGGGAAAAAATGGTTAAATCTAACGGTTTTAAAAGTCGTCTAATATCTGCCTTTGCACGTACGAAAAATACGTTGGCTTCATTTAGACGAGCCATCGGAAAATAGACGGTTCACATACCAAGTTGACTTTTCTCACGAATCGCCCCCAAAAGACTAATAATTGGTTGTTGATCACCTTTCAACTTGTCAGACTATCACTTACCGAAGCGTATATGGGTTATCTTACAGTGTTAACGGCATGTAACCTCTTGTTTGCAATCTAAAGATTAATTATTTAATTAGATTTCTTTTGAGAAATTCTCTCTAACAGCTTGTAAGCTGAATTAACATTACGTTTCAGTATTGTATAGTTGAATACAAAAACTGTCTATTGTGTAAAACAATTAGATTTATAATTTATATTCACTCTACACTAGTCTTGGTTATTCATGCTGAATAAATAATTTATATAACCTCTGTTATATTACAAGCATTAGAAATTTAAAACTTGAAGTACGTTCTTGGTTACTTTTATCTTTTATTTTACCGTTAAAGGACGTTTACTGGGCAAGGCTTATGAAAATTCTAGCTAAAATTGATGTTGCACTAAAACCAAATAGAACTTTAGACTAGCTTCTAACCCTTGTAGACCTTTGTAATCTATCTGGCTAAGCGTACAATGTTCGAAAATTGAATCTCGTGCACTTTTCGATTGACACTGCAGAAAGAATAATGACGATTCTCTCTAAATCTCTTAAGGGTAACGTTAGATAAACCATCGAATTGTCCAACACATGTCCCTCCTTTCTATGTATCTAAGAACAGGCGTGATTTGTCTTATAAAATCTTGAAATGTGCATGATCATTGTCGACAATAAGTTCGAATCCAAAAAAGCAAGACATGTATAATTTCGAAAAAATCGACTACTTTAGAAGCTTGTTTTCGAAAAACGGAAGATAAAATTAAATCGAAAATAAACTGGTGAGGCAGCGTTAACTTTCTTCCGTCTATCTATCTACCTTAGAATCCATTTTTTTAACTATAAAATGAGATGTTTTAGTTTCGCCAACACCATTTTTTCAGCGTAAAAACGCGAATTTTTCAAATTATCAGACAATACGATGAATTTTGCCGTGAACGGTGTGTAGATTGTATTTCTATATTCACAATATGGATAATGATCGACATCATCTATTGAATTTCTAGCCAAAATTGCAAAACTTATTATAGTTTGGCAAACAAAGTTATCAACAACTCTATAAGATGATCAAGTTAATCAATAAACAAACAAATCACCACAGCTGAAGACAGAAATGGGATTTGCGTTGAATCTAACTGAATAGTTAACAAATATTCGTATAAATTACGTATACTTTATAGTCGTTGAATAGTATAGAATAGCGTCAAGATGTCTCTCCTGTGCAGGGACTATATAGTTAATTTTTGTATCTGAAGGATCTCATTAGAAGGAAATGTAGAAATTTAATTCAGTTAAAAGGCTCATGTATGAAAGCATTTTAGGTTACGACTTCTATTTTATGGGCATTTCTTATTTTTTGAGGCGAATTTGTTCCAAAATTGGTTACATTTTACATGTTTTGAGGACATTAGTTTTTGGTCATTTGTTATAGGGGTAATATTCCATATAAAATAAATTTACGAGATATTATAACATTATTGTTTACTCAATTCCAACGGTAATCATTGAAACTTTGTTACGTCCTTTATTTAAACTTTCCTTGAGGATTGTAGTTAGTTTTATTAAATTTCTTATAAACTTGTTGCTTACAGTTTTATAAAGAAACTTCAATCACAAAACGGTATAAAACTGTAATCTCTATATATTTTTTAGACACAAACGGGATTATTGCTACTGAAAGGTCGCATATTTAGTTTTCAAACATTCATCCAACAAAGAGTCTCATTCATTGATTATTCAAATGAAAAATTCATATTTACAATATAAGATATCTTTTCTGATGTTTATCAGCTAGTCGTTGATACCTCTCTAATCTGGGCAGAAATAGCGTCTTTTCTTCTTTCTATTTATGCCCTTTACTAATAAATTATCTGATACCGAAAATGATAAGGCGGATGCTTTTCCGTAGGTCACACGTTATTTATTATATCCACAGATAAATATTAACAAAATCGAATTTAAGTCGACTACAAATTTATAACAATTCCATACCGATGGTCTCAACATTGCTGAAAACTATGGACATTGTTATCAAATATTACAATACCCATAATGTGATACGCGTCTAAATTGTTCACCATTACGACGCTTTTGTTAGAAACTGCTCCTTTATTTTCTTCTAACTTGACGAAATTAATTGAAAATTCTTTCCATCAGATGATACGTACCACATCTGTTATATTCTTTTCAACTATTTGAAATCTTCGCTATTTGAGAATAATATTTTTTTTTGCTGGATAATCGTTTTATTGCGGATTGATAGAATTCTTATGAATGGATTAGTTTTGAAACGTCTACGAAACGAGGTATGCAAAAGAATAAAATAACCGTTCCAGGATTGAATTCCGAAGATAAGGCTACTAATTTATCACGTTTGAAAAGGTTAAAAAACTTATTTAATGCAATTCAATGCGATCCGACGAACTTGGTTCAAACTAAATTTGGTGGATGCGCCGCCGAAGCATAATGTTTTATTAAAAACTTACCGTAAACTGATTACTAAGAGGAAACTTATGATTCGGTCAGAACAAGGGGAAATTCCTATTTAAAAAAAATCTCTTAAGACAAAGACGTCAGCTTATGATGAATGGTTTTACGAATATCGCAAGCAGCTGAGCTTTGAACCAAATGCAGAAAATTCTAGTAATATTCGTGATTTTATATCGTTAATTAATGTAAATATCGAGCATCACCTATTCTCTTATTTTCAATGATTTGATCGATATTCTGGTTACGGCAAATTTAACATATTATAATTACCAACGAGATTCTTTGCGGGCAACCTCTATTTGCCTCAATTGCTAGGAAACCTACGACCTTTCTTATGCTAATGTTCACTATTTAGATTTTTAAATCAATATTCCAGCAGTTCTCTTAAGTAGTTCATATTTTATTGTTGTTCTTCCATTTAGAAATGGTTTAATGGCGAAATATTAATTCTAAAATAGTCAGGCAACAGCGTTTTAGTCTCGAATCAAGCGAAATGATAAACGTAAGATGTAAGATTAATCTTTTGGTTTAAAAAAAAATTGTAACCATTAGAAAACAATGGGAAAATTTAGTTTGAAATGGCGTGAAATATTGAAATTTAAATTACTCGAATTAATTTGCGATAATATCAATGAATGAGTCTTAATTACATTCTTAAAATGTTAGTTTTAGATTAAACGTAATTTGAATTTATTTTGACAATTGAATATTGAATTTTCTTTAGAAATTCTAATTAAAGCGTTCTATATTTTGAATTGTTCGCTTCAATGTTGCTCAACATTTTTATTTCGATTACATGTTGTCAATACGTTTATACACCGAGAACCGGCTTTATGTTGATCCTGATCAGTTCGACAACTCTATATAGAGCACTTTAGAAACGAAAATGTGGAGTAGTGTACGAAACATACATTTATTTTCTTCAATTTTTGCGGTAGTAAAGGTATCAGTTCTCAATTGAGAACATTTAAGATCAC
>JAZBGW010003031.1:0-10078 GCA_037464815.1 Mylabris variabilis | reverse complement strand
TCTCCATGGAAACGGTTCTCCTCCGTTACTTTACACCAATGGTTGTTTAACAGCGTTAAAATTATTATGGCAAAACCGTAGATCCGGGCTCTACATAATATCACTAGTCCGGATTTTTTTTAGTGATTTTGTGTTCTCGGGTTGGTGATTTTGTCATTTTAACAATTCTATATGTCAAATGTTTTTGAATATCTAACAAAATATTACAAATTCTCCATCTAAAACATTTATTAGAACATAAATATAATATAAATAGCTTACTTTAACTGTGAATATGAAAAAAAAACGAATGAATTAAACTTAATAATAATCTGTCGTGAAGTCAGATATCTTGATTTTAAATTCAGCTTGTCAATGTTACCAACATACAAAAATGTTTAATTAATTTTTTGAGTAAATAATACTTTACTCCCTCGCTACAGGGCCTAAAGTATAACTTTTAATCTCTAGGGACATAATATTCATTACTTCCCTAAGAATATAATTAAAAATAAATAATTATATGTACATATCTGTAGCAATAGATGTCAAAAAATTGTCAAATATTTTTTTTTTATATCATCAGTCGCTATTATTTTACCCAAGACCTGCTTGATTTTTTAGCTCAACGCTGTCTAATAACAGGCCTGTGCATTTGATCTGAATTGCTGCTTTTGAGAAAACGTCAATTTTGGCCGCATTGGCGCTAATTACCACCGCATAAAAAGAAATAACTAGTATTTCCATCGCTATTCTACTCTCTTAAGTTTTGACAATTGAATCACGCAGTATGAGTAAGATAGAGATAAAAATACTGTAGCTAGTTCTTTTCTTGCAGTGGTAACTAGCGTCAATGTGGTTAAAATTGGCGTTTTCTCAAAAGTAGCAATTCAGATCAAATGCACAGGCCTGCTATTAGACAGCGTTGAGCTAAAAAATCATGCAGTAACTGGAGATTTTTCAAAAATACAGAAATGACAAATACTTGTCAAATTAATAGGTTTGTGCGAATTATTCGAAATGACGAATTATTCGAGACGAATCGAACCGAATAATTCGATTCGATATTTGTTCTATCTTTCCTGTTATTCTAATTATTTGAATTGTCAAATGGTATCTATAGATAAAAAAGGCTATCTATAAACAAAAATATTCGAATAATGAGAAAGGTTCGAATAATTTAGCTCATTCGAATATTTCGAACGAATATCGAATCGAATAACAATATTCGATTTGGACGGGATTCGTACAGCCCTAGAAATTAAAGAAGATTTTTGTCAATCTCAAAATTTTTGTATTCCACTCCCAAATGTTTCCGGAAGTGCAAAAAAATAGCGTATATAACTGGGAACTAAAGTGCTTTTTTTCGTTCCTCGAGTAATTTATTCCACTCTCGGGGGCGAAATACTGCACTTTAGTCTCTTGTTATATAATATATTATTTCGTTTTTCTCCAATGCATTGTGGAACAGGTGGAAATATTTTGCATTTCTAGAATGCACCGGAGAAAAATGAAAGAAAAAACAATGTTGAGAAGGTCTTAGACCCATTCTTAATTCTTTTACGTGTTTAACTAGTTTTTGAAAATTGTAGTCTAGTAAAAAACAAGTGTTTTTTGATCAACTTCCACATAAGCTACGAGGTTCTAATGTTGCTTAAATAATCTCCAGACTCCCTCCAATAAATCCTTGCGATATTTTATGAATCGCTAAATAAAGGGAGTTACCACAAGAAATTTTCGATTTACGTGAATCACCCGGTGGAAATTGAGTATAATTTTTGCAGAGAATTACTTTAAAGTTTTCTGGTAAAATTAATTAATCAAATATTGTGATTTTTTTCGCAGGGCATAGAGCGACGTTTAGATAGGAGCCGTTTCGAATGTAGAGATATCACCGTAAATGATACTAGGTTTGGTTAATTTCTTATTCATATCTGTATTATTTTTTATTTTTATTTTTGTTATTTTTTTTATATTTAAATAGAAATCGATCTAAAACCAGTACAACACCCTCAAGTTTATACAAATGAAAACAATTTGGTAAAACACAAGAACAACAAAAAAAAAATAATCAAGGGCGCTCTCAATTGCACGATTTTAAAATTATTTTTTAAATAAAATCAAATAATAATAATAATGCTAACTGCTAGTTGCAAAAGAGTGTACATCTGACTTATTTATATTTAATTAATTTAATTTAATTTATAATAAATTTATATTTAAGAATATGAAGTGAAAATTAGTTCAGTATTAAATGTTAGAAAAGAAAAAAAAGAGGGGAGAATTAAGGGAAATCGTCCAACTTTTAAGTTTTGTGATAGAAATTATTTTTAAGTCAGATCTCTTTTAAATATTTCGTTCACTACAATTGTGTCTAATTGTGTTTGTATTTAAAAAACTCAGTACACTTTAGTTCTTTTCAATGTTGATATTGTATTATAAGTTCGAATTTACAAATTGAAAATTCTTTTAAATTTGTAAAATTTTATTCGTTTAGTTGTAAAAAAAGCACAGAAAAATTTACGTATGTCGATTATTGAATTCGTACTGGGCGACTTAAGAATTTTTTTTTTTGATTATATTTATTTTGGTATGCATAATAATTTTGTATATATTTAACTGTAAAATATGGACAAAAACTGCTTTTTTAAATGATAATAGCTTGAAATGAGTTGTTAAAACGAATTAAACTTCTAAACACAATTATCGATTAATTTTCGATAAAACAAACCTCTAACTCATTGATTTTTATCAAATTATAATGGAAAATAAAATAGATCTTCATCTGTTTGTATTTGGAAGTTGAATTTGTTTTAACATACCACCTAATATAGTGTGTATTTCACCTTCTAGTTGGCTGTGTCTTTCTTTACGTAGCGTCGTAGCTTTGTTCATACTTCGCTACATTTGACATGTTGTATTTTTTAAGTGGACGAACAAAGCTACGACATTAAATAACGAAAGACATAGCCAACTGTGAGGTGAAATACCATTGTACAGCCTATACAGGGTGTCTCACCTAGCTTGGTATCCCCGTAGCGTTTTTTACTTGTTTATGAAAGTAGCAAAACTAGCACTCGAAATGTTACAGGATAACATCCAAAGAATATTTAAGCAATAAGAACACCGACGTAGCAAGTTAGGGAAGATGAGAAATCTAAATTCTTTTTTGAAATTTTCATTGTTTTTTAAACCGCTCTGTTAGAATGTTCTGTGAAGCCTGCATATGATCATAACATTTTCATTTCTTAATTATTTTACAGTTTTTTTTTTTAAATAAGTGATAGAAAAATCCTCATTGAGGTAGGTCGTCTATTGTTTTACGTTCTACTCTCTTTTACAATGAATTATTTAACGTTTACCATTTGTCTAGAAATCACATCTAAAACCGGTTTTCCACCAAACAGACTGTTTAAAAAACTGTTGTGTTTTCAAAAAAACAAGACAAAACTTGTTTTTGTTTTCTCCAAAATTACCGGGACGCAATTTTGGTAAAGGAACGCTTGGCAGTGACTCTGAGGTACTTGGCGACTGGGGATAGTTTTCAATCATTAAAATATTCTTTTTAATCAAACAGACTAAACAACTCGAACAAACTTATTTTCCTTTGATGTACCGACTCGAAATGGGAAAGTGTTTTGTTTACGCAAAACACTGTTCTCGGACAAATTTGTTTCTAGAACTGTTTAGTTTTTATAAAAGATGGCTAATTTTGTGTTTTGTCTCTGGTGGAAAACCGGCTTAATAGTAAGTGGGTTGTGTTTGTTTACAAAGTATGTATTTCCTTCCTTTCGTCCATTTGAAATTTGATCTCCAGACAAATAGTAAACATTAAATAATTGCTTTTAAAAGAGAGTAAAATGCAAAACAATAGACGACCTACTTTTTTTAAAAACTGCAAAATAATTAATGAAAATATTATGATCATATGCAGGCTTCTCAAAACTTTCTAACAGAGTGATCTACAAAACANNNCGCTAGGGGGGGGGGTACCAAGCGAGGTGAGACACCTTGTATGTATATTCCTTTAATATGTGTATATAATATTAAGTGAGAATTGTCGTCTTTTTGTTTTGTAATTTTAAACTTGTTTACATCACTGATAATAGTGATGTAGATTAAGTCAATTTATCATTTAAAATCCGTAAAGCAAGTCTTGCTTTAAACCATACAATTATCGGTTTTTTTAATCGTTCAATTATAATTCAATTGTAAGTACAAATATTTATCTGTTTTTCGTCTTTATTCCATTATTTAAGATGTAAAAATATTTATTAACAACAGAAAAAACGATAATAATTAATAATAAAGATCAGCTTATTACTTTGATAATTATTAAATTAACACACCTGTTATGATTTTCTTTAAAATAATACTCCATGGTTTTACGATAGTACGATTATTATTGATTGTGAATTTTCGAATACTTTCATATAATGATGAACGATTCAGGTGTGCTTCCAATTTTGGTGAATCATCAGACATTTCCCATTTTATATACAGAGTGCCTTAAACCAAATAATTGAATAAAAATAATAAGTTAAGGGGATTCCGGAGCCGTTTGTCGATTCGGCGTGCGAAAACAGTCAATTTTCAGACAGCGATTACTCGCTTGTTTTTTAGGATATTATCAAAAATTGACGTGCTTTGGATAGAGTTGTTCAAGGTGCATGCTCTAAAGCTTTCTATTTTGGAAAAATCTGATGAAATTCTGAACGGCAGATAAAACTCTTGGACCCTGTTTTTTTTTCGTAGATTTTCCTCCATAACTTAGCCAATATTATCGATGTTCAATATTTTTCAATTGATTTAGATAGAAAATTAAAAGAGCTTTCCAAATATGTGAGAATTTCCCCAATATGTTTGTTAGTTTTTCGATAACTGAAGAAAATTGAAAAAAATTCCTAAACACGATGCCATGCATAATTTTCAAAATAGAAAATCATACTTTCGGCTTTAGAAAGGTAATGTGAAAGCCGAGAATTTGACACTCGCTTAAAATCGAATTTCGAAAAATTGAGTGAGTTTCAGAAAAAATTTGAACCCCCTTTTCACCTATTACAAGCTTTAGAGCATGCACCATGAAATCCTCTATCTAAAACACGACGATTTTTGACATTATCTTAAAAAACAAGCGAGTAATCGTTGTTTTAAACTTGACTGTTTTCGCACGTCGAATCGACAAACGGCTCCGGAATGCCCTTGATTTACAAAACTTACCGGATAATTCTGTTGAATTACACAACCATAATAGTAAAATATACACCGGTAATTGATTCAAAACAATCGTAATTTGGTGTAGAATCCATTCGAACAATACAATCAATAATCGAAACTACAATCAAATATTTTAAATTTCTTGATTTTTTGATTAAAAATAAAAAAATTTACAATAGTAAAAACGGTGTAATATAGAAGACTTGTTGGTAATAAAAATAATAAAACAGTGAAACCCAACACGCCTAGAAATAGTTGATGTTGTGAATATTGATACGAATCAACACGTTGTCGTAATGGATTGTATTTACGGCCGATAAATAAACGAAATAACGACAACAATGTACTTAATTGTAGATGAATCAATCTACAAAAAATTGAATTAATCAAAATTAATATACAGGCTGTCCCATAAGTCGCGCATTTTCTCCCAAGGGGCAGACAAGGGATGAAATTCTAAGACGAAGAGTCCTATATCATTCTCTTATCTGACGCTCAGGTAATTAGTTATTAATTAAATTAAGTAACCAATCAGGTGCTCTTTTAGTTTGAACGGCTCTCGCGCCCGCTTGCTAACTGGTCCGCTTTCCACGTCCTACCGTCAAGACTCTTTCCTTCTCTCTTTTTATCGGTATAGCGAGCACCTGATTGGCTATTTGAATTATACAAAACTTTTCGTCTTAGAATTTCATCCCCTATCTGCCCCTCAGGAGATGATCTCTGACTTATGGGACATCCTGTATAGAGTATTATTATTACCTGGCTGCATAGACATAAATACAATAAACGTGAAACGTTGCAATCGATATAATATCAGACAATAGTGCTATCTGATAAGAAACACCAAATATTCCTGGTAGAATCAATAATGTGAAATAACGTTCGAATAATGGATGTACGTTTTGTAAGAAAATTCTCCACAATGAAATATGATAGAAGAAGAACGTGCCCAAACAATTATTGAAGGCTTTATTCAATTTTAAACCGATCGGTGAGCCCATTAAATACGTTAATAATTCTCTTAAATTATAAATAATAATTTCACGTGTCTCACTTATTACTTCCATTATATCATTTTGATGGATAATCAGATATTTTAATATAAATAAACCGATTATTAAATCGATGATTTTCGATGTTATCATATTACCAATTTTAATTTTTGATGGTCGTCTTGTGTTAATTTCATTGCAGGACCATTTCAATGTTTGTAGATCATTATAAAGGTGTGATAATATTGATGATTTTGTTAATAATAGCTTTGCTTTATCTAAAATCTATAATCAAATTTTATTGTATGTGGTGTGTGAAATATTAAATTTTACCATAATTATATGATTTAAACACAACGCTATGATTGTTATCAGGTTTTTAATGTAGTTTCTACGGCCGTTTTGTGCTGTTCTCATTGATTTTTCTTGTAAATATTCAATTAGAATCCGGAAATGTTCGCCATAATTTGAAGTTGAAATCTCATCACAATTTGTAAAATCTTTCAAATCGTACGTTATTTGAATTATATTCGAATTCTTACTGTTCAATATTGTAAATTTCTTCGTTTTATAATCAACGTATACCGTTTTTTCAATAATATTTCTATATTTCACAGAACTACTATCAACATAACCTACAATTTGTGTCGTATCAACAATTGAATTATTTGTAATGTAGAATGCATCATTATCATGAAATTGATGAGAGAAGCCTTCTAATTTTCCAGATTTATCCAATTTTAGATCAATTGGATGAAAAATAAACGTATTTCTAGTTTGCATTTTCTCTACATAACCTCAAAAAATAACAAAACAAACCGGTAACCATAGATAAGGTAACTGTCAGTAACTATAGTCATTAGAGGTTTGTTAGTATTTAGCGCAAGGGTCATAAAGCGGGCCTTTCATTATTAAACTTGTAATTATTACACGCTTTAGAGGTAAGTTTCATACGATTTCTTCAAATTAAATCAAAAACAACTAATTTATAAGCAAATATTTGTAAAAAACGATGGAATTATTGATGAAAATATTTCAACGTATACCGTGTTTTCAATAATATTTGTATATTTCACAGAACTACTATCGACATAACCTACATTTGTGTTGAATCATCAACAATTGAATTATTTGTTATATAGAATGCATCATTATCATGAAATTGATGAGAGAAGCCTTCTAATTTTCCAAATTTATCCAATTTTAGATCGATCGGCTGAAAAATAAACGTATTTCTAGTTTGCATTTTCTCTACATAACCTCAAAAAATAACAAACCAAACTGGTAACCATAGATAAGGTAACTATCAGTAACTATAGTCATTAGAGGTTTGTTAGTATTTAGCGCAACGGTAATAAAGCGGGCCTTTCACTAGTCGACTTGCAATTATTACCCGCTTCAAAGGTAATTTTCATGCGATTTCCTCAAATTAAATTAAAAACAACTAATTTATAAGCAAATATTGGTAAACGATGATTGAATTATTGATGAAAATATTAATGATTATCAATTAACAGGGATTTAGTTTTATCACCACGAAACAATAATAAAATCGCAGTTTACAAATATTTGCTTGATTAATTAATAATCATTAGAGTCCGGATCTACAGTTTTGCCATAATAATTTCAACACTGTCCAACAACCATTAGTGTAGTTGGTTTTTTAATTCACATAGGTACAAATAATTTTACGTCTATTATAGTGAATTAAATTTAAAAATAATTTCCATTATTAACATTTAATAAAATTAATAAATTAATGTAGATATTTAGATAATATTCTTATTTATATTATTTTATTAATTTTTGAATATGAATCAACTTAATCGAGTTGCTGTGAGAAAATAACGGAGGGAACCGTTTCCATGGAGAAATTCGCTAAAATCAAACACCTGCGCTTCAACAATGATGTCGCTTTGTCAACAGAAGTAAGTATTATAAATGATCTACTATTTTTCAACATTAGTTTACTATCGGTATAGTGCAGCGGAGATTCACGATCCGCTACATTGAAATTGTTCTAGAGATTAGTTTCCCCTGGCACGCTCTAGGGGCCAAAATCCGGACTCTAATAATCATTAATATTTTCATAACTAATTTAACGTTGGTAAACGTGTAGCTTACGGGGTTTCACCAATACTCATTCGATATTTATTAAATTTTATATACAAGCTCAAAACCACTCACCGGAACAAAAAAGATAACAGTTCGAAGCCCTGCTGAAAATCTTAACTGAAAGCCGGGAGTCCAACTCAAAAATTAATTAAAAGTATCCAAATAGATATTTTTTCACAATTGGTTGCAAAAATTCGCCAAGAGACATTGCTTTAGACAAAAAGTCAATAACTTGACTCTATAATATATTGAAGGCTTGTATAATAATATGTCTTTTTACAGATTAATCATACTTTTTATACATTTATTAAATGACATTGAGTCGTAAATTTTCCGCTCTTGTAAGTGCCGCCCTCAGGCAGTACCTGAGCTGCCTGAGCGCTAGCGATAGCCCTGAACGCTTCTGTTATTAAATCAGGGAAAAAATCTGGAAGCACATTTTTTAATATTATCCTCAAAGTTTCAAATCGGGACTAAACCGAAAATCGAAAACCGAAAAAGAAAACTGAAAACACAACACGAACTTAACCGAAAACACAAACTTGGTTTATTTTGGGTTCAATTATACCACTTTAACATGATTATTAAATTCATATTATCGTCTTTTCTTTCTGCACTGGAATTGTGTCACGGGAACTTAACACGACGGTTCAGATCCGGATCTTATTCCGGGCAAAATTTCGGTTTTTTTTTTAGTTGTCGGTTCAGTTCCGGTTCGAAGTCCTGGTAAAAATCCGCAAAGTCCGGGAACTCTATAAATTATGATCTAAAATTTTTTAATTTGACGTATCCAAGAGTAAAGAGTAACTGTTCTTATACGTCCGTATGTAATGCCTTTGCTTTTTATTGATGATTAGTGCCGTAACTAGCGCTTTTTGTGTTTGGGGCAAACAGGGTAAGTGGCGCTCCTAACCTGTATGCCAAAAAAATTTACAACTATTTGCAAGTGGCGACTAGGAGCGGCGCTTGAAATCTTAGGTGCCCTCAATATTTTATTACTTTATATTATTGTTACTGTATTTGAATTTATTTTTTCTATAATATTAGGCAATAAAAAAAATGATGATATACATGTTTTTCTACAACTCAAATTTATTGACAATGAGTTTTATTTTTTGATGTGGCTTGTGATTTGAACTCCGTACTTCAGAGTGTGATACAACGACTATACCACAGAGTTATTTCAACTCACAATTAAGCGAATGACTTAATAATACTTCATAAATGGACGCAAAAAACTTTAAACGCTTTTTTCTCAAGATTGGCTGGCTATTGTGCTTTAGTTTTTTAAGATGTTGTTAGCCTAAAAGTAAACCAAAACCTCGTTCCGAACTTCTTTTCTGAGGCCGTGATCTCTCCTTGTCAGATAACTATTAAGAAATATTTTATAATTTCTATTCCAACGCTTCTTTCTTATTCCAAAAGTAAAAACCTCAAAAACTTGAAGTTTTGAAGCAGTAAAACAACAACAAGAAGCCGCTCATTACATGAATTTATTACTACTTTGGTTCAAGGATGAGAATCATCATTATAAAAATAAACTATTCTTAAGTTAAAGACCATCATGTCGCTTTACTAATGCTATTTTATACCCATCAACAGCTTTTATTACCAAATTAACCTTAAGCTTAATTTCTCCAACACTTTTATAATCAGTATTTGTAATTTTATAATGACGCAATATTGTCGCAGTTACTGCCTTCATTGCCATCATTGCATATTTTAGACCGATACAATTTCTCGGCCCACCACTGAACGGTATATACGAGTATGGA
>JAZBGW010003030.1:0-10081 GCA_037464815.1 Mylabris variabilis | reverse complement strand
TAGGCGCGCAAAATTCAAATGACTCCTCCTAGTTTAAAAACAAGCTGGGTGAGATTTCAAAAAGTGAAAAGGTCGATTACCCCCCTTATGCGCCAAGGCCCTTTTCAATCTCCACCTACTGATTTTATTTTTGATTTATATGCCCTGGAAAATAATCATTCTTATAAATGCTGCATAATTATCCACTTCCTTGAAAGATAGTAATAGAACACGTCATTATATTGCTGTTGGCACGGTATATGCAGCCGTGAATTTATTCGAACAGTTTGCATAATGTTACAAGAAATTACCTATCTCAATAACGAAGTTTTCCACTAGCTACTTATTCATGAAGTTCCGATAAGAAACTAGAAGAAAAACGATAAGTTTTCGATGAAATAAAATTGATCAATTCGATCTAAATTCTTCTTCTACTATGACTAGGTACGAGTAATGAATTTTCTCGATACGTGCGGTAGAAATTATCTATAAAACGTTCATCTCATTCATGGTGTTGATAGTTTGCAGCAACGTTGTGCATTAATTCGACTATGCATTATGGAAATTTATTAGGAATTTAATTTCACCGATAACTTACAATAATTTCATGATAGAATTTCCCGATAATAGTGTGAAATTTAATCAGATTTTCTAGTATAGAAAATGAAAATCTTGATTACTATCCTCTCCAATATACATAATTAAGGTTAACCGTCCGATATTTATCCGATATTTCCCATATCCTGCCCTTTTCCATTTACTGTTTTGATCGTAAATATCCCGCCTCTATATTGTTCATCCCTTCTTGCCATCGTTACGTTTTAGATTTACGCTAAAACGTGTGATACGAACATGCACGTTCTTGTCGTACGTTTTTCCTTAACAATACAGCATAAGTAATGAAATCGTTAATAGTTATCTATTCAAAAATTAAAACTATAAAGAATATTATTTTTTATTTAAAAAATTGAACCAACGCAAAAATGGTGGAGGCGCCGGGCGGGATCTCATTTGATATAATTGGTATTCTCAAATTGGATTGGAAATTTCATAATTTCTTATCATCATTGAGAAATTGTAAAGTTATTATTGCAGTTAACTATCTGGTTCTATTTATTATTTCAAGACATAGTTTCGTTGTTTTTGCTCCCATAAGTATTGTCAAGAAGACTTATGTCTTTGTTTCAGTTCCCTGAAATATTCTACACTACGGTACATCAATTCCGGTCATAATTTTCTTTTTAGAGACAGTTGTGGGTTTCTTGGAGTATTTACATCCGTCTCATCGACCGTTAGCTAACCATACGAAAGCGATCTTTGGTTTATGCTTGCTTTATCGATAACCGATTTGATTGATGTCAAATACAGTCAATTTTTTTTAGTGATATTAGTCAATTATTATGGAGCTTAATATTATTAAGGAGGCATTAGATAATCGCGTGTTAATTCAGAAAGTCCTTTGGAACACCTGGATACAGTTCGTTTTCATATTTTCAGCATAAGTACATTGCGTGCTCACTTCCATCAAGGGTATATTTTCTATACTGCATACCATACATAACACCCAACATAATAAAATTTATTTCTTTATTACAGTTTTTAAAATGTAAGCTTGTTTTTTCCCTCTACATGAAATAATGCATTATTGCAAAATTATTCACATGGCTTGTGAGCATTAATAAAATTAAAATAAACACTTTTTTTGTCTCTCCATGGTAATATATGGAAGAATTATAATGAATTTATCCCAGGACTAGAACGGAACAATTCAATTTCTTCAATATTTATGATCAAGTAAAAGACTGTTATTTATTTCGGATGAGAATCTTAACGACATATAACTTAAAACATGTCAATATCGAGGATTTTATTGATGATTTCCACATTTATTTATTCTTACTAGTAATACATATACAGCTCTTAAAGGCTAAACGCTTATTTATTTATAGGGTTGTTTCTGGGAAAATTTGAGTAAAATTAGAACCTCGTAGCTCAATTGGAAATTGGTTAAAAAAGGCTCGCTTCTGACGATGCCACGATTTTCAAAAACACACTTAAAATGTTCCAAAAATAGTGCATCGAAGGTACAAGGTAGATTCATATTATAAAAACGATGGAATTCAGGAATTTCTTTTAAGAATTCTGAACAAATCAAACTCAAAACCTTGTAAACCGGTCGTGTATATTGATTTTAAATACATGGTTTTGAGTTTGATTTATTCAGAAATTTTCAAAAATTTCCTGAATTCGATCGTTTTTATAATACACTTAAAATGACTTCGAATGACTTGAGGATACTTCCAACATCGGTTTTTCCATTTTTCTCAATTTTATTCTGTAAACAAGTGGCAATATTTCGATTTTCTTCTGTCATGAAAAACGAAAAAATCAATGTTTTGAGGCTCTTAGAGTTATCCTTGGTCGTTTTGTGAGCTTGGCTCGTTTTTAAAAATCATAGCCTTGTCCTAAAAGATTTTTTGATCTTTGATCGACTTTTAAATGAGCTACGAGGTTACAATTTTGCTAAAATGACTTCCTAATCTTAAAGTATTACTCGAATTGCTCGCCAACCAATAGGAATTTCTTACGAATTGATCACATTTAGTGTTTAATGGCTGTATATAAACGCTTGAATCTATTATGTTGAACTTTTATATTTTATTTTACGATGAAATCAAAATCCTTTGTGTCCTGCAATTGAATAAAAATAGCAGAAAATCAATCAAATTCAATCAGACGAGGTTTTGTTTCATATTCAACGTTTACTAGTGTAATACACAATAAATTTTAAAATTTTGTAAAAAGTGCTAGATTTTAACGAATGGAAAGTAGGCGGTGTGAATAGAATCTTATTAAATTTAATACACTATTGTAAACGATTTCATAACTGTTAATATTCCATATTACAATAGCTAACATTGCCTGTTTTCTCATAGTGAAGTAATAAAAGAATATTTTGAGATTATTTATGGATTATATAATGCCCTATTTGATAGTTGATTCTCACGAAAGGACACTAATTAAATTAAATGATTACGTTTTTAATTTATGAGATAATTTGAGGCAATTTAAATACTAAACTACTTTTACCATTATAAAATTCTATTGAGGTAAATTGCACGCAATTCAAACTATCGTATCCCTATTTAATCACAAGTTTCTCAACCTCAAAATAAAGCTTGTGTGATTCGTGTTTTTACCACAGTTTTAATTAACAATCAATAATTTGAGATGTTGGGTAATTTTTTTTTGATTAAATTTGGTAAGAACCGACAAAGATAATTCACGACTTACTATAAACAAAAAGTGGAACTTTTTAAACTTATTTTCTTTTCTCATATTTAATCTTTCCTCCGGTTGATTACACTATAATTTTCTAAAAGTCATGATAAACTCAACAAAAAGGAATGCACAAGATTACGCTATTACACGGATAAGTTGTAAATATCTCCTGTTACTGTGAAGATTTCTTTCATTTGAACAATTATTATAAATTAAAATAAAACGAAAAATGAAGTTTTACAAGTTGAGAAGAGTTGTTCTCTATTGTTTCGTCCATTTTGTTTTTTTCTTCTGTTTGTTAATTTTGTTGGCGTGAATTTAAATCGTTCTCAAATTAAATTACACTTGAAATCTTCTTGAATTCTACCACAATTTAAATTATTTGATAACTTGTTTAGCTCACAGCAGTAGTTGCCACTTTATTGTTCTTCTTTATATTAGTAAGATTTCAATACAACTAGGGAATGTAGATCTTAATTTTTCTATCATAATTTGATTAAACGGCGAAAACTTGAATGTTACCTACTGCCGTTTCACGTCCGCCTTAGAAATAACGCCGTGGAACTTGTAATGATCGTCCAATAAATAGAAAGGTGTAGTTTAAGATAATAGTAATATAAATAAGGGACGGTAGACGAAATATAATAAAAATCAGGTATGAAGAAGAGCACCAAAACAACAACACTCATTAGAGATACTTTTCGTACAATAACTTTGATGTATTTCTTTTTATTAGAAGTTCTAGATGTTTTTTTGTAAAGTTTAATTGTTCTCCATTCATTTTATTAAATTGTACAGCCGACAATAATTGTGAACCAGATAGATACAGAGACGACAAAAGCGGCGACTTTTTGATCTTTGTTGTTTCCCATCTCGAGAAACTTTCAAAGATATTCGCAACGTATAACTGGGTATAATTTTGTATAAAAAGAAAAATCGTAGCTTATTTGTTCTGTTATTGTTCAGTTCATCTCGTTTTCTTTTTCCATCCGCTTAAATTTACAGACAGTCAATCGATCTTTTCCAACTTTCTTGTAGTCCAAATTCGAACAAGTCGAGTAAAAAAAATTAATAAGTGGCAAGTATTTGCGATATAAAAAAAACAGATGGAGAATTCCACAAAGGTTTTGTCGTTATTATTGCTTGACTTCTGTTAATTCGGCTTATTGGCGATTTTCTTCTAGCCATCGACAATGTCTGGTTCGTTTCGTGTCTTAATAGGTTTTTTAATGATCTGTAAACACAACACGTGCTTATAATTGATTACAACATGTGGAAACGAAAAAAAAAATGGGAAAAGTGATGGTTTTTCCATTATGTTAAAAAGAAAGACCTGAATGTGTCAATATGTGTTAGAAATACAGTCATTTTTCTACATTACATGATAATAAGTCATAGTGACAGGCTAATAACAAATTTCTTGAGTGTATAACATGTAACAGGATCCGACAAATGGTTTACTGAATGACTTTACTTAGCGTCTGACAACTATCAGCAAGATAGAAGATGTATTTTCGTCAAGAATGATAAAGTATAGTCAATCCAGGGTTTTATCAACTACTGACGATCTAATAAGAAAATTGTTTGGGTGCGTTTTGTACACGACAATAGTTTCGCGAAATTGAAGAAATTGAAGTCGACTACAGAATGAAAAAAAAGGCTAAAAATTTACCAGCTAACCAATACCGATGTTGCCACTTTATTTTGATTACATCGAACATTTCTCCACTTTCAGCGTACTTTAGTTTGAATGGAAATGTCCATTGTTTTCCACGTATTGTTACTGGTTCTTCCTCGGCTGTATCGACTTCAGTCAATCCATTTTAAATTAATTGAAATTGAAAATATTTAGAGAATGGACTTTTCCCATTCGCAGTCCTTTTTATCAAACACAGTCGCATTGCTTTAATTCGATTTGATTTTATTGTTGGCTGGTTTTTTGCTCGGTTGAATCTATAAATAAAGCCGTAAACTTAGACTTATCGTATTTGAAAGGGCGCGTATCGTTTACAATAGTTGCCATTAGGGTGCGCCCATATGTGAACCGTTCTACATCTTTTATTATAATAAATCTGAAAGCTTTCAACGCTAGTGTCAATACTGTTTTTGAAATTCTCGTGAAAGCATCCTATATAAAATTTTGATTTCCGTTTAAATCTTCCAATAGATAAATAGACGGTCTCTGTCTATCTTTCGTGATGTTGCTACCAGTTGTTTGTTTGAACTATGCGGTTTTAACTTCCGACAGAATTCTGTTTTCGGTTTTTCGATTTATTTACATTAACAGCGAACAAGATGCACGATTTATTGAAGAAACAAATTTCTGAAATGTACTTTCATGTATTGGCGTTCGTTATTTTAAAGGGGAGAGCTACGTAGAAACGTGTCGAGTTTTACTTTTATTAAAACGTCATTGTAAATCGATCAAATCCAAAATGTATTATTTGATAGAGAAAATATTAGTTTTGTGTTACAGCAATCAGGAAATTGTAAGATTTTTGAAAAGTTTATACATCCATCAAGTCGGTAAATATGGTGGAATAGCAGCAAGGAAGTGCTGTATCTGTTAGTGACGTCGAGTTTATAAGCTTTCTTAGTATTTTATTGGCAATATTCCCGAAACAATAAAAAAGAGACATATCGTAGGAAGACTGATTGTAGTTTCTGCTTTTATCAATAACAAAAAAAAACGACAGAAAACGGAAATATTAAACGTCTGATGTTCGAAAAAAAAATCAAAAATTAAGACAGAGGGTTAAAATTGACTAATTAGAGGTTGAAACGACGTGTCGCTGGGTATTTTTTCAATTTGAAACGAGGCGTTGTTGGCTATCTGTTCTCCTGACAGTCTAGAAATCGGAAATTTATCACAAAAATATATTTCCAGACAATACGACAAAGACAGGTGGTAATAATTCTTAAATCGGAGCGTATGGCATTGACATCCACCACTAAGGATATCAATAGACAGTCAATATCTGGCTGTCTAGTTGATTTCAACCACCAACCCCGAACTTAAACAAGAATTTTTCAATCACCCACACACAGATAGAGAGAATAATCAGTTGTAATCAACAGTTGTAATTAATTTCAAACATTAATTAATTAAACAATTTTAATTAAAGTTGAATCTGAATCCACAATCACATGTAAACAACAGCCAATAACTAAACAACAGTGTGATATTCACAAAGTTTTCCTATTGAAATTTCATAATAATTTGTCGATATAATTAAAAACTACCGGGAAATTTCCCTTAAAGACTTTGTAATTTAAATTTTATTTAATTAAACATCAACCGAGTGGCAGTTAATTTTCGACAATTTTAAATAATATGTCGACAATGTTGAAAATCTGTCAAAATCTACAAGGGAATTTTTTAAATAAGACACTCGGTATTTTAGTAATTTCCTGTTGCTGAAAATATGCCGCTTCAGGCGAAATTTATAACCGAATGTACTTTATAATTATGATGAAACAACACTCAATCAATTGAGTTTTTATCAAATATTTTAATAATAAACTTATTCATAACAGAGGAATGTTTTAAGAAAAATATAAATGTATAAATATTGGAGAGATATGAAATGTATTTCCATTATTTACTGAAAGAGTGAAATATGACAAAATAAATAAGACTATACATATTTATATTTACAACTGTTTCATTTTTTCGATTTGATGGATCTTGATGGCTGCTAGCTGTCAAACATACGTAAAGAGAAAGACTCGATTTTGTTTTTGTTCGCAAATGATGTATATATAGAGTATTAGTTTTACAAATTTACTGTTAATAATCATAATAATGCAAGTTTATATTGACAGTGTAAATTACTTCAGGTTATTTCTAGTTTCTAGCGTTGAAGCAATTTGAGCTTTGAACCGATTCAAATGGAAATAAATGTTCAACTATCGTAGAGAAATAGTCGGTTATTTAATAAAATGCAATATTTGCAAACGGATTTTAAAGAAAACTACAAATCCTCCAACTTTTCCACAAATAATTACCAACTTTTTTAGTTGTTGGCTATTTTTAAATTGTCGCATTTAGATCTTTGTATTTTCACTTTGAATTCAAGAGATGCAATGGAGTTTTTAATCTAACAATAAATTCGATCTGACGGCAATTCTAGTTAGCAATACCTTAAATGATTGATTTGTAAGTTTCATTACACACATTCAAGAACACTACTCAAGAGAGCCAATTCCCTCACAATTATGTTAGTATTTAAGCGAATAGTTTCAGAATACCTAGCAGGCATTTAAGGGAGAACTGTAGTAAATATGCCTACGGGGATTTTTTCTGGTCGAAGTTGAGTGTAAATATTCTATGTACTTAAACAGAACTGAGAACATAACAAATATTCAATAAAAACTGCAGTATTTGCGATGACATATGTGGATATTTTTCCTGTATTGAAACATTCGATTTATGAGTTATTCACTAGTAAAAAGATTCTGTAAATTTCACAATATTCGCTGGAATTCGTTTGAGTCATTTTTTGAATCGTTAGACGAAAATAGATTACCATAGATTTAAAGTTTTCTATGAATTTTTGATTGAAAATTTCCAAATTTCTCTCCTTTCTGGTCTCGTCACGAAATTACCTTTTAGAATCGACAAAGTCTATATTTAATGCGAGACAACAATTTAGAAAGTTACACGAATCAAAAAAGTGTTCTCGCTTTTAGTTAATTAACTTTTAAATAGTTCTCGCCTAATTCTTCAACTAATTAAAATCAAGTTAAATCAATGGAAAGATAAGAGTAGAAAGAACAAACAGTGCGTTTTTGTGTAGTGTCTAAATTTTCTACAATACCAAAAAAATAACGAGTAGAATTTAATGATTTCATTTCATATCGTTTTCTAAATGAAATAAAATAAATTAAAACTTTCAATGGCTTATAATTTTGTAATAAATGCGTATAGTTTTGGTGACAAAAGAGCAAATTTTAGATAGTCTAGAAGTGATAATTAAAGTTCAAACAGAATTATTAAAGTTTCACTTTAACGATTAATCTCTCATTGAACTGAATAATGAAATATTAAGTTTCCATTAATAATTCCGAACTGAAAAAATTAATTAAAAGTTAAGGATAAATATGTCGTGATATTATCACAGTGTCAACTTTGTCTAACTAAAAAGGAAAATTATAGTCGTCTTCAACAGTGAGCAATAAATCAATAATTAATCGAGAATTGATATTCGCGTTCAAGTATAAAATTCAATATGCTATCGATAATAAATTTTTAATTTAGCTTAAATTAAAAATCAATCATGCATTATTATGTTTATACGGGAAAATGTCGTTGAATCCAATTAAATACTCCTAGATAACAACGAAATAAGGCTTCTACACACAAAATTAAAACGAGAGCGGCTTAAGTTTAGATAATAAAACGTGCAATTAGACGGATGAAGCAATAACTTTTAGATATTCTCAGCTTCAAAGTGCTTTAATTGCCGTTGGCTGTTAAATAAATCGCTTCGAAATAGAAAAACCTTATTGCTTGTAAAATCACCCCCCTAAAAAACGATAATATTATTATTATTATCCTGTGAAACCTCAACAATTTCTTAGGTAATAAAATAAAATGTAGTCACAAGGAAAATATTCGAATCCTGCCATTTCCCAGGGTTTTTTTCTTTTAACCGACACGGCAATAGGGACATTTCGCATGTCATAAATATCTATAAGAATTCGGCGTTATTCGAGATAAATGTCGCATGATCCATGAGAACGATGAAATTTTCAATAGTGCGCGGTGCACTTTTCTATAATATCAACAATATTTTCAGTAGAATGGTGCGGATCGTTTACATTCTTCTTCTTCTACTACGGCCGTCTTTTCCTGGCAACAACCGCAACTAAGGAAAGCCAGTAATAGATCTCGAATTCTCGACCAATGCGTGATGATGTGCTTTTGATAGCCGTCTCTACACGAATATTTCCTCCACTGTTCGCCTTCTTTCATTATTCTTTTCGCTTTTCTATTCAGATGATTTATAACTTTTACCAGAGATGAATGGAAATTCTTTTGTGTATTTACTTAGTTATGCATATTTATATTATAAAAGCGAACAAAAGTATAATATGGATGTTGTTGATTCAATGGAAAAAAATAGAAAAGAAAAAAAACAGTGAAAAGCATATTTCGAAAATTTAGCAAGAATTTTTCAAACGTCCGCTGAAAAATTTCTAAATTAAAATTTAACAATATAAAATATGAAATGTTGCGGAAATTTACGTTTCAATCAAAAATTATTGAAAATTGTGTGTTTAAATTTGTTTTTCTCTGTGAAAACTTGAACAATTTCAATCGCTGATCAACAAGCGAGAATTTGCGTTTAATTTTGGTGGAGGCGCCAGTGTTGCAAAAATAAATAAATTTTCCACGCTTTAATTTTCCATCGATTGGAACAAATCAAATAACGGAAACTTCTGACAGGCGAAAGTCAGTAAATAAGGGTAGTCCTGAAATTGTCTACAATTGTATTAAATCTACCCCGACGATTAGGACTTCCTTAAATCCTTACATGATATTGCTGATAGGCATGCTATAAATAATGAAATGTTCTATTTATAGTGTCCGATCGAAACCGGATTTACAGCCGAAACCGAAACCGAAACCGAAGCTTATTTAGATATGTTAACATTTCCATTTTATGTTTTACAACTTATATAGTTAATTTGTGTTAAGGGGAATCCGGAGCCGCAGGTTGATTCAGCGTGAGAAAACAGTAAATTTTCAAAGAGCGATTACTCGTTTGTTTTTTCAAGATATTGTCAAAAATTGATGTGCGTTGGATAGAGAATT
>JAZBGW010003025.1:0-10099 GCA_037464815.1 Mylabris variabilis | reverse complement strand
AATTCTCATTCCAGAAATACCAATTTTCGTATAATCTTTGATAAGAATTCAATCAATTTTTTTGTACAAATTAATGAAATGTAAATAATTAAATTTCGATTAAAATTTCGAACAAAAAACTTTCGTGGAAATGATCTCGTACGCAGTTTTAATCATTTATACCTACTCAGCCTATGTGTAAAAGTTTTAAATTTCTATTGATTCTGCTCTACAAATTTAACAAACTAGAGTTTGAAAATTTACAAAATATAGCAAAACATACATAATTACATAGTATTCATGATGATTTAAGGACTAGTTAAGGCATTTTTTGTAGCTATAAAGAAATTAATACACATTTATAAGGTAGAATGGTAGAAATTATAGACGCTTAGATGTTTAGATCAAAGCTCTTAATGAATACATTTTTTATCAATAACTGGATATTTGCATAAGTGATTTTTGAAATTTACTCTAAACACAGTGGGCCGAATTTTTTCCTTTAATTAAAATATTGATTAGGTGTTCATTAACTAAATAATCGATCGACTGTAATAGAAGGTTTAAACAATAGTTATTTATCTAACAAGAGTGGAAACGTTTCACAAAGGCCGTTTCCATTCGAGTTAGACACACTATTTTTTCTACGATTAATAGAGACTCAAAAATTACTCACTCAAAGATAATTAAGTGGCTTCAACTTTGACAGAAATTGAATCATTCGTGCTATCAGATTTCCAGATTTCAAACTTTCAGTGATAATAGTTTTAAAAATATAAATATTTGAACCGAAACTTGAGATTTGACTAACAATAGAAGTAAAAATATCTGAAAACTTTCCACGCTAGTCCACAGGTTACCTTAGCAAGGTGCCCTTCGATTAAACCATAGAATTTGAAAATCCAATAAAAAATATACCGTTCTATGTAAAATAAGAAAGTGCACTAGCTCATATAAGGGTGGCTGCTAGAATAAGGAAAATATTTTCTAGGGCTAGTTCGGGTGTACCTTACTCCCTTATTTTAAATAGAACGATATATTTTTTAGTAAATTTTTGAATTTTTTGATAAAATCGAAGGAGACTTTGATAATACGACGCGGACGGTTTTTCAAATACTTTGACTTTTAGTAAAATTTTGAATTTTACAGTGTTTGATTAAAAAATTCATATTTTCAAAACTATTGCCACTGAAAGATTGATATTTAGAATACAAACAGCATAAGCAATGTACTTTTTAGAAAATCTTACAGTGTCTAATTGTCTTTCAGCGTTTCGCTGAAATGGATTTTCAAACTATAATATCTTGCTTATTTTAAAAAGAACAACATATTTTGAAAATAGCCTAAAAGAAAATTAATTTCAAATAAATGCTGAAAGATAACTGAAAACTAGAAAATTTGATAGAAAGTACATTATTTTTACTATATAAATTCCAAATTTTAATCTTTTAACTGCAATAGTTTCAATAATTTTTCAATCAAACACTGCAAAATTTTAAATTTCATAAAAAGTCAAAATATCTAAAAAACTGTAAATATGAGACTATAAGTCACTTATCAAAGTCCCCTTCGATTTAACCAAAAAATGTAAAAACGCAATAAAAATCTAACAAAATAGGGTGCACAACGCCATATAACGGGGGCTCTTAGAACATAATAATAATACTTCGCCGAGGCCTAATTGGTCCAGTCCGGCCCTGTGTTTGATAAAACTTTGACTGATATTACAGATCAATATACATATTCAGATTAAAATGATAGTTTTCCGTTAAGAATCAATAAAAAATTTGTTGTTGAACCACAAATGGTGGATGCGCCGGGAGAATCTTTTTTTGCAATTTTCTTCTTAAATACAAATTTGCGAATAATATTGACATTAAATCTTGATTTTTCGATATCTTAAAAGTTTCCACCGATAATTTTCTGCTTGTTTGAAACTTTGACGTAAAGCTACTTCTCCAATATAACATTATTCTATACAAATCGATTCTTGAATGTAGTAGTTGTAATCAAACATTGTCCGATACAGGTTCTTATCTTGTCCAACTATTTACTGTAGAGATAGCTCTTTAAAAGCCGTTTTTTAATTTTTTCTTTCCATTTCAATCTACGTTCTTTCTATCATCAAGAAAAAAGATACTCGAATTTGATCTAACAACAAGAGATTAAGAGTAGACTTTATTGTTTTTACAAAAAAATCAAATCTAGCCAACATCTAAAATACATAAAATATAAAAAAAAAATGAATCATACATATATATACATGTATAGGTATATAAAACAGAATATGTATTTCAAGTGGTTGTTGGAAAAACATTGGAAAAATTATGTGCGTCGTTAAATGGCGCAAGCGCCGCGATGCCGGCGCTAAAACTGATTGGGGTGGCTTTTGTGTTGTTTGTGGAAATATATAAAAGGCCCAACCAACCAACTAACCGACCAGCTGGGTTCATCATCCATCCACATCGTCTTCTTCATCGGTCGTGCACATAGTTGCTGTCGTCTTCAATCAATCAAACAACAACAACACAATTATTAATTGCGACGAAAAAAATAAATAAAAACAACTTGGTTTCAACAAAACAACAACAACTTGACGGTAAGTCGTTGTTTTTATTAATATTTTAGAATTAGAAATAATCGAAGAAATTGATCGATTCCATCGATATATTCTCGAGGGGGTTGCTTTTTTCTATATTGAAAACCCACAGATTCAAATCTACATTGAACATATCTGTGGTGGATATAATGAATTCCCCAAACAAATATTTCCTAGATATTGAAATATATTTGTGAATCTCTTCTATAAATTTAAATAAGAGAATAAGTAGAATAAATTGAAGCAACAGGCTTCACTTATTCGATTTTCATGCAGTCTAAATTCGGAATAGATGAAAGAATTCGTCAACTACAATCATTAATAATTCACACTAGAATGATTTTTACCTCAAAAAAATTTAAGATAAACTTTCATTTGTTTTTATTTATTTTTTGTTTGATAAAAAAAGAAAATGATTTATGAAGAATATACGCCGGATAACTAATTTAGTGATTTTTATTGCATTTTCTGAAAGATCATATTCTAATTAGTCATTATTCAAAATATTATAATTCTACGTTAGCGGCTTCATAGCAAACAAAAATTAAACGTTCAATTGGTATTTGATCCGAACCGTGACGTCATAGCTTCCAATCATTCTCTGTATACAAGATATTTTTTTTAAAGTGGTCGATTCTTATAAAACTCCTATTAGTTATCAAGCGATTTAAAAAATATTTGAAGAATTTGTAGGGCAGTCGCTGGAGAATATTTTACCAAAACTAGAACCTCGTAGCTCATTTCTAAGTTGGTTAAACAATGATCGTTTTGGACAATATCGCAATTTCCAGAAACGAGCAAAGAATAACTCGCACACCCTCTTAACAATGATTTTTCTCGTTTTTCTCAAATGCATTCGAGAGAAAATGTAAAACATTTCCACCTGTTCCAGAATAAGATGGAGAAAAACAAAAAAAATTACTGTTAGGAGGGTCTACGAGGCGTGCTTTGTTCGTTTTTGAGAATTGCGACCTTGTCCAAAACGAGCGTTTTTTGGGCAACTTCCAAATGAGCTACACAGTTCTAATTTTGCTAAAATGATCTCTAGACACTCTGCGACAAATCCTTGAAATATTTTTCGAATTACTCCCCACTAATTAGAGTTTCAGAAGAATTGATCACTTCAAAAAAAAAACACTCTGTACAGTATTGTGGACTATTGGAATCTCTGACGTCATAATCATCTGATTTTAAAAATTAAATATTTCAAACACGGTTTATTTACTCAATTTCTTATTGATTCATGAATAGAAAAAAATACAAAATTACAATATACTACTGAATTGAAATATGTATTTTTTTGTTAGCAATATTTACTAATTAAAGTGCTAATTTTTATGCTGTATACAGTAAAATTTTATTTTTGTGTTAATTATTATCAGTTAAGCATGCAAATTGTCTCTAGAGATCCAACGGTAGTATTTAATCGATAAATTACCTGTCTTTATATAGAAATTATAAATGTTAAATTATTTATTTTAAAATAATTATTTCAAGAATTTACAAGATTGAGAACAGTTGTGGCAATAATGATTTTTATAATATCTATACAGGATGATTCAAAAAGATGAGCCATTAAAAGTATCAGAATTATTTTCGTTAATAGGCTAGTGCACTTATTTTAAGTAGAATAGAATATTTTTAATTGCATTTTTGAATTCCTTGATAAAATCGAACTAGACTTTGATAGCCAACAGCTGAAAGCTTTTCAGATATTTCAGCTTTTAGAGCAATTTTAAGATTTGCAGTGTTTGATTGAAAAATTCATATTTTTGAAGCTATAGCTTCGAATTTAAGTCGTATAAATAATGTACTTTTTTTCAGTTTAGAAAAAATTGCAGTAAAAGCTGAAATATCTGAAAAACTAGACCATGAGTCATGTTATCAAAGTCCCCTTAGAATTCATCAAAGAATACAAAAAATACAATAAAAAATATACTCTTCCATTTAAAATAAGAGAATAGGGTGCACTACCCCATATAACGGGGGTAGCTAGAACAATGAAACCAATTTTTAGTGAAAATTCAGGGGACATAAGGGCTATATACCAAATTTCACCAAGTTTCATTAGCTAGAACTTCTTATAATAATAAAGGCCCATCTTCTTGAATCACCCTGTATAGGGTGTACTTTAAGGGTTTTAATTCACGTAAAGAAGCGGAAATTTCCATAAGGGTTGTCAAAGTGGCAATAGTTACCGATACAGTATCACAGGATTTGCAATATATCCAAATAATAAAAATATTGTACAAATGCCAGTATACAGGGTGTTTTTTTAAAAGTGGTTCAATCTTATACAGACTAGTTGACGAGCGATTCAAAAAATATTTTGAGAATTTGTAGGGTAGCCCCTGCTGTCATTTTCGAAAATGAGCAAAGCACGCAAAACGACTAAGAATGACTCATAGCCCTACCAACGCTGACTTTTTTCGTTTTTTCTCCATTAGACACTAGAGAAAATGCGAAATATTTCGGCCTGTTTCAGAATAAAATGGAGAAAAACGAAAAAAATCAATGTTGGGAGAATCCTCGAGTCATTCCAACTCATTTTGCGTGTTCGGTTCGTTTTTTAAAACCACGACATGATGATGATGAACTACGAGGTTCTAATTTTACTAAAATGATCTCTAGACACCCTCCGATAAATCCTTGATTTTTTTTCAAATCGCTCGCTAACTAATAGAAGTTTCATAAGAATTGACCACTCTTAAAAGAAACACCCTGTTTTTTTTTCAAATCGCTCGCTAATAGGAATTTCTTAAGAATTTGCCACTCTTAAGAGCAACGCCCTGTATTTTCGTTAATTTCGTCTTATTTCTCAACGACAACGAAATGCCAATTTTTTAAGGCCACTCTCCTTTAAGAAAGAATTTATTAATTACAGGCATAACATAAATATTTCACAAAGCAACATCTGAATCTTAAATAGTTTAAGAAGCAGAAACTCGTCGAAAATTATTGCCTAATTAAACGTAAGCCCTAATAATCTCGTTAATCGGTAAAATTTGTAAATATCCAGTTAGGTTATCTCGTAGTAGAAACTTTGCCTTGTATTCACGTTTATATTTTTTTCTTGTTCGTTTTGTTAACGAAACTTCCGAACCGGAACTAACTCAACTTGACAGACTTTTGGTCAGATAAGATAATCCTAGTTAATCACCTCTACTCTTTTCTATATTCTCTATACACACTGATATAGATTTGTTCTTATCAACAAGGTTTGTTTGTTGTAAAGATCTTGTATAATTATATCGAGAAAAGACTATCTGTGCTATATAAATCGAAAGTTCCATTAGATTAGAGGGAAATCAATCAAATCGGCTATAATCAAAGAGGATGGTTCAATTCGGAGACCGCCCAGGGGTTTCATGTTTTCATGAAGCCTGTAAATAAAAAGAATTCTTCCACTGTCAATTTTCTGTCCTGTTTCGTATGTGCAAAGTAGCGCTTAATTGCCACGAATTCCTTAGCAACGTAAACAACAAGATGGCAGTTCGTTTCTGATTCGGTCGTCAGCGTGCGGAAAGTGGCTTTTACGCACTGGAATTGAAAAGACCATTTTTACGCATGTTCAATCTTTTTTTCAAGATGTGTTATTGTGAAAAAAACTGATCTTTTTGCATAATCTGTCAAAGGATTATTTTTTTAATTACAAAAAATGATTTTCCCGATTTTATTTTATCTTCTGGTTTAAAGAATAATTTTTGAGTTTCTGGTCAATCGCAGAAAAAATTGTGTGAGTCATTCTAGTCGAAACGGCCTTTCCGAAGCTCATTTAATAAACGCTTCACTTAAGTTGTAGTTAGATAACTAACGATTACTGATAATAATCATGAAACCAACACGATTTAGATGCTCTCAGTCAAAATTCAAGCTGAATTCAATTTTTTTTTTTAATTTTTACAGAATATTCTTCTCAATTCCAAATTTGCATGGTAGTTTAAAGCGGCCTACACACACGCCAATTTTTAGGAACGATTTGTAGCGGAAATAGGGTACGAGTAAATTGGGTGCAATTAAAAAAGCGGGGCCCCCACTCTATTTCTCTACAAATTGTTCCTAAAAATTGGCGTGTGCGTAGGCCGCTTTAGACTATTTTGGGGATAAAATCTTGACTCTCTAGTTTAAGTTTTAAGATATTTTCATAAAAAATCATCCTTTTTTAGTAAATCTCACTGTTAACTCTTGAAAAGGAGACAATTTACAGTTTTAGTTGACTTTGTAGTTGCATTCTTGATTTTTTTATCCACATTTTCAAAACAGTCAGCTTTTAGTAAGATTTGTAATTAAATTTCTGAATTAAAAATTTTTCGTAAGGAGCCATTTTTGCTCTAAAATCATTAAGTTTCAGCAAATTTGGCTGTTGAATTATGAAAAGGAATTATTTTAACAATTAGTTAATTTTCCAGCTAAATTCTAGTCTTCTAATCTAGATTTTTGAGCTAAATTCTCAACTTTGGTTTCGAATTTTGAAAAATTTTCATTATTAACTACCAGTTTTCGACAAACTTTTCTATAGAATTGTTTACAATTCAGGCACCTTTAAATATAAGATTTTACAACTGAATTCTCCACTTTAACCTAGATTTTAAGACTCAGTGGTCGTGAATTATCAATTTTTGGCCGATAAGAAGATTGTCTACCGGATGATTCACCGAAAACAAAAAGTTTTCCCATTATTTGGCAAGCGATTCGAAAAATATTTCAAGTATTTGTAGGGTAATACCTGAAGACTATTTAAGCATAATTAGAACCTCGTAGCTCATTTGGAAGTTGATTAAAACACGTTCGCTTTGGACAAGGTTGCAATTTTCAAAAACGAACTCAGAATGACTCGAGATTCCTTCCATGATTGATCCTTTAGTTTTTCTCCATTGCATTGTAGAAAAAATGCGAAACATTCCTAACTGTCCCAGAATAAAATGGAGAAAAACAAAAAAAATCAATGTTGGAGTATTTTCGAGTGATTCTTGGTCGTTTTGCGTGTTTAATTTATGAAAATCGCAACATTGTCAAAAATGAGCGTTTTTGGTCAAATTCTAAATGAGCTACGAGGTTCTATTTTTGCTAAATGTTCTCTAGGGACTTTAATATAAACCCTTGAAATATTTTACGTTTCGGTCGGCAAATAATGAGAGTTACCATAAGAGCTTTTCGTGTTTTTTGTGAATCACCCGGTATATTATAGAATTATAGACTCTTGAAAACGACACTAAAAGTGGACCAAAGATTTTCCAAGTACTCCTATCTTTGAGAGAAGGCGCCTCTACTTTACTTTGCATAGGACCCTGCAAGAAATAGCGCCGGCCCTGGATATTGGACATCTTTATTGATTATTAAATAATTTATTACCATCATGCTAGTTAAAGGTGGGACTGGCTGATTCAATTAAGAACTCTTATTATCTAAAATATTAAAAAATAGAGATGTGGGAAGATCCTGGTTGGGAAAATCACAGGTGACACAAGATTAGGTTTGCCAACTCTGATTTCAGGAGTATGAAATTGAGGATTCAGGACATTAATAAAAAATTCAGGACAACTAGTTCCTTGCTAATCAATTCAGTGTAAAATAAATTTACCTATTTTATAAAAAAAAATACGTTTTAGAAGATCGGGTAATTAAGGGCCTGCAATAGTCAACTGTCCGATAAAATGTTAATATTTAATCATCGACATCTCGCTTGTTTTCCAAAAAACTGATTTTTTTGGAAAACTGCTAAAGCGCAGAGGAAAATCTTGAAGCATGTCAGCATTTTTACTACTTTTGTACAATTTAAAAAAAATCCACGATACCTTGTTTGGAAATTTATCTAAATGTCCTGACGGTCGTGAAAAGTCCAATTTTGGAAAATTTTAAATAATAATAAAAAACTTAATGAAAATTTTCTAACCGGCCGTTCTGAAACAAGTAGTGAAAGGACGCAGGATAAGTGAGCTCGAATTCAGGATATCCTGCGACATTCAGGACAGTTGGCAACCCTACTCAAGACAGTGGGGCGCACATATCCTCACGACGGCCCTGGTTATAGTTATCAATAACAGACGATTAATATTATGTATGTGGTCTAAAAATCGTAAGCTACAGAGGCTACAGTTCTTGATACGTACCTGGATATAACCTATTTGTAATTTCAAATAAAAAAATATTATTTGTATTATAATAAAAGTCGCTATTAACGAATATCATTGTTGGTATTGACACTTGTATGGTAATCGAGTTTTCATTTTCCAATATAAAGGGGAAAAAGACCGGAAAAAAACGCATAGAAAATGCGTCTATTGTGTTAGAATGAACACAATTGAATAAATTTCATTATTTTCATAGGTTTCATAAATCAAAATATGTTTACAAAAATAGCTCGATTTTGTTAATAATATTTAACGATAATAAAGGTGACTTGCAAAATTTCAACAATTTTCTAAATTATATCAAAAACGATAAAAAGAGAACAGAGTTTAATTATGTGTTTAACGAGAAATTTACAAATTGCGGAATGTTTAGAGACAATTAGCATAATATGATAATAATGATGATAATCAAATCACAACTGAATCGTCAAATTTAAACAAGTTTAAACAAGTTTCAACATTTTACAGTAATATGAGTCGATACTTTTCTTCTTTTTTGTTCCCAATCATTTCCCACAATAGCGTAATTCTATCCGGTAATTGTCGATGAACAATACGAAATAAGATCGTTATGTTTACTAAATGTCCAACAATTATGGTCGATTTTTACCTCAAATATAAATTCCGAAGGAAAATTAGTAGAGCAGTAGCGTACTTCATACACCGTTTAAATTTAAACTTGATTAAATTCATAGAGATAGATAAGAGTTGTTTAAATTTAAGGAAAAAGCTTGGTTGCTTTTAAAAAAATTAAACACTATACGCTGTTGCTTCTAGTAAATCAACAACAATTCATGATTCTAATTTAAAGAAAATCAAATTGAAACACATCTAATAATAGTAGGGAAAAACGGGCTAAATTGAACCATGAAAAGTCTGCAGTGATTCAATAATTTATTTTTACAATCAATTCTTTCCTAAATAATCGCACAAAAACGGACACTTTAGAAATATTTGTTAAAACTGTCTCTTTATTTATTTTTTGTCGTCACCATGTTTTTTTACATTTGAGAGAAACTATTATCTAGTAATTGAATCGTCTTCTTGATCACTTTTTATTGTAAATATTACAAATATTCTCATAACTGGGCATTTTTTAAATTTGCCGTTGCCATGGCATTCTTACATTTCACAGCAACTATGATTCAAAATCGCCCAAAAACGGACACTTTACAACTAATTGTTGGAAATGTCTCTTTTTATTTATTCTTTTGTCTTTGTCATGGCATCCTTACATTTTACAGCAACTATGATTCAAAATCGCACAAAAACGGACACTTTAGAACTATTTGTTAAAACTGTCTCTTTTTATTTATTTTTTAGTCGTTATCACGGTTTTTTACACTTGACAGAAACTATTATCTACAGTCGTTGCCAAATAACTTTGACC
>JAZBGW010003022.1:0-10115 GCA_037464815.1 Mylabris variabilis | reverse complement strand
CTAGTGCGCATCCAAGTCTTATATCTCGGTAAAACGTCGCGACTATATCACTACTTCTGTATACAGTTCTTTTCACGTAAATATGGCCAGTGGCAATAACTCTTTCATTTATCAATAAAATCAAATGATTTTTACAAGAACTTGAAGAGCAACACCTAGGCTTTCTATTGGAGGTGTAAACACCCGTCTACAATTTTTGGAAATAAGAGAACTTGTCGTCAACTTTTGGAAATTATACAATATTCAATAAAAAAATTGACATTTTTAAAAATTCAGAGTCCACTAAACTCAAAAATAATATTTTCCTTTTGAAAAATTAGTTTTTCTTTGCAAGAAAATAATTTAAGATTTGTTAATATTTGAGGGGGTGACGGACCTGTTTCAAGTGTCTAGGTTAGGAGATTCTTTTCCCTTGGAACCATAAATACTTAGAACTAGACAAAACGTAGTAAATTGGAAGAAATACCCAATTCTGCCAATTCGATACACAGCAGATGTTTCTGTCATTCAATACTCCCTCCCCCCTCTCTTTCTCTGACTGGTCAACTTTTTTAAGTGTTATTCCTGAGAAATTGGCAATTGAAAAATTTAAAAATTAAACTTGGCTTTATTTATTAATTTATTTCATTAAAGCATGAATTGTTCAGAATTGGGTATTTCTTCCAATTTACTACGTCTTGTCTAGCTTTTTTTGAGAGATGGAGAAATGCAATTTACGCACCCCAGACGACCCAGTGCCGTCTGGGAGTGTGGGACTCGGCCACAGGGTCCCTACCCACTAAAACTCCACCTCATCTCCTCTCCCCACCCCGGGGACCACCGAAGCATAACATCAGGGGTGGGTCTCGTCTACCAGTTACCACCGATGACAATTATCCGATCCCAAAGAGATCCCCAAGGGGAACCCCACACCATGGGCGTTGTCTCCTACGAGAGAACAAGACCCAAATTTACCAGAGGGAACTACCCCACCTGTAACAAAAAGGACAAAGGTAAAACATGCACTGTACTAAACAATTAAACAAAGAGTCTCTGCAAGAATTGTCTAGCTTTAAAAATTTATAGTTCCAAGCGAAAGGCATCCCCTGACTCAGATTCTTGAAACATGAAAATTAATTTTTCAAAAGGAAAATATTATTTTTGTATTTAATTGACTATAAATTTTTAGAAGCGGCAATTTTTTATTGAATATTGCATAATTTCCAAAAGATGATGTCAATTGCTCTTATTTTCAAAAATTGTAGAAGAACGTTTCCACCTCCAATAGAAAGTCACTGACCATATTTACGTGAAAGACCCTGTATACATGAATAATAAACTTTAATGTATAGTGTGTTTCAATTTTGAGTGTATACAGCTCACGGCAGAGGCGGATCTGTAGCATCTCCGGAAAAAAAAATTATATGCACTATAACTATTTTGTTTCAAATATTGTGATTTTGTTATTTTAAACCGAATAATAGAAATACCATTTTTTTGTCGAATTTGGTATACAATCAAAAGAATCAATATTTGTTATAAATAGGGCACCAACTATTCCCATTCCTACCCTGTTTCTTGTGATACCTGGTTGATTACAAATATCAATTAAAGATAATATAATTCTGTTGTTGCATTGTTTTCCAAATTTTAGACAAAAATTTAACGTCTTTTATCCAGCGTCGGATTAAGGGGCGGACTGATCGGTCACCCGGTCGGAGCGCCAAACCTAGGGGGCGAAAAAACTAAAGCCGACACTAGTTCGTTAGAGCTCTCGAACTCGATCCTTCAGGAGCAGATCACATGACTGGCCTGTTATTGGAAAAATTTGTGCTATAGAGCTGCTCACTAAGGGCGCGAAAATATCTTAGTCCGATACTGCCCCTATTTCACACAAGAAAAACGTCACAACTATTTTCAACGTTTTTCCAGTTATCTGTCGGTTACAGAGCCAACATACGTTATTGTAATCTTCAATAGAGCAATATGGCTATTTGTTAAAAACAGAATGAAACAGATAAATAGTTGATTCTTTTATTAATTGGACAAATTCATTTGAATAAGTAACTATTAGGTACCTACATCTTATTGGTGGATTTTCAGTTGATCAACCAATTAGATTTGTTTGTTTTATTAACCAATCAAAATCATTGCCGGTGAAAATTTTCGTGTGCAACGAACATTATTGTGTATTCTTAAAGTTTTTTTTGTGCTAATCTTCATTAAGTTTTAATTGATTTTTACATTATTTTGTGTTAAATTAAAATTAAAATTCTTAAGATTTAATTATTCCACTTGATAATACAAGATGTTTTACGATCTAATTTTGTTTCGACAAGGTCGTGGTAAATTGGGTACGGCTTGGTTGGCGGCAACTCGAGGTATACGTCATGTAAATAAAAAGGAAATTAATCAGATAAATATTGAAGATTTATGGTTTGTATATTTCTATTAGATAATTAAAAATATCAATTAGTATTTGATATGTATTTTAGTGATGAGATAACTAATTATGTATGTTCATCATCAACATCACCACGCCGACGGTTCTCTTTGCGATTGTCAGCGATCTTAATTAATGGAGTTGTGAAAATTTACCATCAACAAGCCATACAATTTCTTAGTATTAAGCAAATTCAATAATTTATTAAATTTTCACGCTAATGTTTGGATTAAATTTCTTAGGTTTAGTCGTTGAGAGCTTCACCATAATCAAAGTTCCCAGTTTCATGCAGTAAGTATGCTATAATTCTATAAATATCTGAATATATATGTATATAATAATTGTTGCTTTTTAGGATGTCCATTGATGGTATGTATTTACTATTATTATTTCCTACTCGGTAAGAGTAGGGCTTCTTGGCAGTGGCGTAACTATAAATTTCGGGCCTTCTTAAGATGCGTCCGCCGGGCTCCTATATATAAATACTTGCCAGAAACAAAGTAAGGGGTAACGAGGGGCGCCATTTAACTTGCAAGCAGGGGCGATTTAGACGGTTATACTTGTTTTTTAAGAATTTAATTTCCATTTTAAGATAATTTCATTAATAATCATTTTTGTTATCCAATTGTACAAACAAGAAAATTGATACAGACAGTTTTGGTCAACTTTTTAAACAGAATTTTGAGATTATTAAATATTTTTGTTCCAAAATTATAAATTTTTAGAGAATCTTGCTAATGAATCGTGCAGAAAACAGAAATTTATCAGTTTAAGTTTAATCTTTGGGATACTTTCGTTCCATTAGTTTTTAGCGAATTTTACACTTGAGTGGTGAAAAGGAAATCATTAGTTCTTGATAAATTTTCATACTGTGCTGAGGAAATTAGACGATTTAAAAAAATTTAGTTTCTTAGACTAAATTATTTGTTTTTAGTATTGAGTTAAAAAAATTATCCTGTGTTATTAACTTTTGGCGTGTTTTATTAATGAGTTATAAAAATGTTATGATTTGAACACTTTTAATCGAATTTCGAGCCAGATATTTTCAAATATTTAAGTCTTATGTCAATTTTGGTGGAAATTAGTCATTTTTAATTGATTTTCAAGCATAATAGTTATATTTTTTTGATCCTGTAACTTAAATTAATTAAGGGCATCATTTCAGATTTTGTGATTCGATTTTTGTTGGAAAATTGGTAGATAGTCCTACTCTTACTTTCTTTCTACTGCCTCCCCTCTCGCTTTATAGTATTGTACTTACGCCGCTAGCTTTTCGGTTCTAAAAATTCTATAAATCGTAAATGGATAAAATTTGCTACGTTGTATGTATAGTGGCCGCCTGGGCTTTGTAAATTTCAACTTATAAATCAAATTTCTTTATGGTTGCAGTGCACAAAGAAACGAATAGCAATGGATTATTTACAACTCATACCAGATGCGGACAACTTTTCTTTATATAGTTTCATCCCTACATTATCCATTGCTATTCCCAGAAATTATGGTAGAAAATTTTCTTTGTACATCCCAACCGCAAAGTAATTTGACTTATAAATCGAAATTCATAAGGCCCAGCCGGCCGCTCTATCTACCTATAATGAAAGATAGTTAGATACGTAAGCTTAGAAAATTGATCATCAATATAACTATTGTGGGAGTTCAAGAAAGCAATAAGTGTATAAATTTTAGAGGCAACTTTCTAAAAGTACACATTCTTTAAAAATTTTCTTGCAATTAGCATCAATAATTTAATAAATGATAAGAATATTAAAAGCGTTGAAGGATTTTTGAATTTTAAATTGATTTTAGAATTCCATCTGTTAAACCATTCATAAAAAGAGAAAATAATTATGACAATGATTCCAATTCGTTTGTTGTACAATTATGTGTTTGTTTCATTTCTGTTAATATAATAGGACTATATCAAATAGCACAAAATCCTGATTACTATTATCTTATAATGTTGTAAAATTTTGATTTTGCTGATTTTATCGTATGACTTATTTTGTAGAATTTTACTCTTATCACTTTTAATAGGAAGATTGCTGATAACATTTTATATTATTACGTTTTTTGGTCTCATCTAATTTTAATTATTGCCATAAAATTGTTTGAGTGTCCATGATCCAACAGTGCCACTATCAACATAATCAGGATAAACATTCAGTTTGTTATCATTGAAAATTTCTAAACTAACAAAAGTAATAAGCTTTTACGAATTCTGTTAACAGATTATATACAATATCGGACAAAAGTAAGGCAACAATATCCGTAAGAAATACCGAGCTTTTCACTCAGGACTGCACAGGTTCTTATTGTAACCCCTATTAATTGACGAGCGACTCTAAATATGTTCCACGAATTTATAGAGGGTCTCTGGAGACCACTTTAGTAAAATTATAACCTCTTAGCTCATTTGGAAGTCGGTTAAAAAACGCTCATTTTGGACAACGTTGCGTTTTTCAAACACAAACTACATGCATAAAACGACTAAGGATGACTCAAAATCCTCCTAACAATTACATTAAAGAAAATATGCGAAACATTTTCACATGTTTAATATTTCAATTCGATAACGATCCTTAACATGCTTCACATTTATTACGAGACTAGCTGAAGGAAAATAAAATAAACTTACAAGTAAGCCATCCGAGGTTGAAACGCTCCCGATTTTGATGATTTTTGGTATATAGGTAGTTCATTCTATTCTAAGGGATGCATGTTTTGTCGTTCGTGCCCATTCTCAACTTTAAGAGAGATATTTGGGGTTGAAGTTACCCCTGCAAAATCAGTTTTTTCCAAATATCTCTGGAATGGCTAAATATTTTTTAGTGATTCAAAAACTAGATGATAAGGATTAACTAGGACTATTAAAACATAAAAATTGCGTGTCCATCCCTTGTTGGGGGTTGAAGTTCTATATAGATGATTATATGCTATCTTTTATGACTTTGCAATTTTCTACTCTATGGTACAACATATCAATATGAAAATTTTTTGCTGTTAGAAAATTAAAAAATAAGGGTTGCTTGTCCGAGGATTTTTTTTAAAATACCTACCCTATAAGTAGCTTATAGGGGCTGTATTTTAAGGGGTAAATTTTGACTACGTGTATCATTTTTCAAAATTCCAGTTATATGGATCTTTGAAATGATATATAATCAACCATGCCTTACAACCCTTTATCGAATTAAAAGATTATAAATTTGTGTAAATTCTTACAATTAATAATTCTTTTTATAATGACTTTATTTGATTTAATTTTGTATATCTTATAAAGTCTGATCCATTTTTTTATGTTTAACAATGTTTAATTGCAATTGTTTGTTTGATTGTTCATTATCTTTCTAGTACCTACGATTTAAGCATTTGTTATTGTTATTAATTTTTTTAATAACTAATAATGTTTGCTATCAACCCTTTAACTGTTACAACATCGCTAACTACCCCCTTATAACCCCTTAATGAATTATAAAAGTATGAAGATCTGAAAGGTTTTCCGATTATTAATTCTATTTGTAATGACTTTATTGTTTCTAACTTAATACATTGACTAACAATTAGGAATCCACTTTCTTTTTAGAAATATGTAATTGTTATTATTCAATGTTTTTGATGAGCTTTCCGCTTTTCAAATAGGTATAGTCGCGTCGAGATATAAGACTTGGATGCGCACTAGCAAAATTGGGATGGTAGGACCGCCTCTAGAATTGCCTTGGAATATCTCATAGGCGTAGAAGTATTTGTATAATGACTATTTACAAAAATATATTATTTGACAACATTTTTATGATTTAAACCATCAACATTAATAGGACTAATTTGCCCCATAGAGTACTTGTGGTATAAATAACTACCAAATTTACCTTTCTTTCAAAGATTTTGTTTGCACCATCCGCAAATAACAATCGCAGCTTTTGCACAAACGTTACAAACGCGATTTGTGTGATATCGTGATATGCATTAAATGAAAATCTGTTGGTGTGACAAACGCTTCTAGCCGTTCATCCAAGAATCCACTACGGTACCATGCATATTTAAATAGTTCTATATATTTTGGGGAAGAAAATTGATTATGGATTAACGCTTGCAATTTAATTATATTATATAAAATAAAGTCATTATAAAGAGAATTATTAATTGTAAGAATTTACACAAATTTAAAACCCTATAATTCGATAAGGGGTTGTAAGGGGTAGTTGATTATATATCACTTCAAAGATCTTTTAAAGGCCTTTAAGATGCATATAATTGGAATTTTGAAAAATGATACATGTAGTCAAAATCTACCCTTGAATATACAGCCCCTATAAGCTACTTAAAGGGTAAGTATTATAAATACAAAAAAAATCCTCGGACAGGTAACTTTTATTTTTTAATTTTTCATCAGCAAAAGAATTTTCATTTTGATATGTTTTACTATAAGGTAGAAAATTGCAAAAAATCATAAAAAATAGCATATAATCATCTAGAACTTCAAGCTCAAACAAATCATGCATATACAGTTTTCATTTTTTGATAGCCCTCTTTAATTTCTATCATCTAGTTTTTGAATCACTAAAAAATGCTTAGCCATTCTAGAGATATTTCGAAAAAACTGATTTTGCAGGGGTAACTTCAATCCCAAATATCTCCCTTAAACTGGACTATGGACACGAACAACAAAACATGCATCTCTTAGAATAGAATGAACTACCTATATACCAAAAATCATCAAAATCGGGAGCGTTTCAATCTCGCGTGGTTTACTTGTTAGTGGTTCGCCCATTCAGTCACCAGGATACGGACTGAAATAGATCATATTATGGCACAACTTATCAATAAAATCAAAGAAATTTAGGATACTACTCAAAAAGTAACTGATAAATTAATTACTTCCGTGCCAGTTAGGTGTGCCCAATTTATTAAACAAGAGGTTATGCGACTAAATACTAACAATTGAAGTTCTGTTTGATAATGTTTTTGTGTTTTTGTTGTTGTTGTTATTATTAAACATTTGCTTATAATTGCGATTGTTGCTTTACTTTTGACGCATAATAAATGTTGCTTATTTTCGAATAAATCCAATTAAGTATCAATTCGTTGTCATATCAAAGCTATAACTACCACTAAATGATCATAAAAAACAATAAATGACTTGGGGGAAACAAAATCCATTAAAAAAAAAGAGATACTTGAAAATTTCGTTTTAATTATAAAAAAACTTCTTCGTTGCCTTACTTTTGTCCGATACTGTACACAGCAAGTCACCATTTTTGAAATTTTTATAAATAAAAAAGTCATGACGATTATGCGTTACCTTATACTCACCCTGTATCTTGGAGAAAACTTCCATAAGTATGAGTTAATGTATTATTTTCTTTTAAGAAACTCCTGCCATTCCACACATACATAGGGTTAAAACCAAATCTAGAAAACCTAGACGTAAAGATGATGCTGCACAGCCGGTTGGTACTCCATTAGAAGACTTATTAGCTAAAATTCAATCCCAAGAGGTGTTTACACCTGAAGAACTTGATACTATAGAAAAAACTATGGATCAAGTTCAACCAACAACTGCTGCTGCTGTAACTATTGTTGAACTAACTAAATCAAGGGTAATATGTAGCAATAAAATTATTGAAAATCATTTTTCTCATATATTCACATAATTTTAGATTGAAGAAGACGATCAGTTTGGTGTAATTGATGAGGGGGAACTACAAATGTTATTAGGGTTAGTAAATACCTAATATCTAATTTATTTATCATCTACTTGAAATGGCTTTATTTTATAGTTTTTACTTCATGATTTCAGGTCTTCTATTCCTTATCTTTTTCTTCCTGTTTGTCCATTTATAACATTTGTTTACATTAACAGTTTTTTTGTAGTGAAATTTCGTCTGTACCTCCACCACCGAAAAGTCTCCCAGTTCCTGAACCACAATTTTTGACACAAATTGAACCACAGATTCCTGAAATTACTATACAAGGACCTGATGAATCAATTCAACCTATTAAACCATCTAATGTTATCACAGTTGTGGCAGATGTCCATGCACCTGCTGGTGAATGTCTTGATGTAGACATTACCGTTCCGCCAATTGAAAAAATATTACCAGCACCTTCTGTACCAAGTCAACAACAACAACACGAGAGATTTGTTGAAATAGAAACAATTCAAGAAATACCAGAAGAACAACAACGAGTTACACTTCAAGAAATTGTACCAGAAGAACAACAACCTGTTAGTGCGCCAACAAGACGTCCTTTAAAAAGACCTAGGGAAGCATCTGAAGATCGTATAGAAACGAAGGCAACGGGCGAAAAATCTTTTGATTCTAAATTACACATACGTGTACAAATGAAAGCTAAAAAAACTCGTACGATCGATCGTACTGAAGTAATTTTTTTATTGTAATAGAAAACCATTGCTTTTTAAAATTAATAAATTTTCAAATTCTAGAAGTACGAATTGAAGCATCTTCAACGTTATGATATATGTGAATCAGGATTGGAAATAATGAAAATAACTCCAAAAATATTGTTAGATAGATATAATCTTATTGCTGTTCTTATACCAGACGAAGATTTTAGGGATTCAAAAAGAGTTTCAAAACCTAAGAAGTCAATATTTTTTTGTCTTGATTATTCACCATAAAATTGTTGAAAATATTTAAAATTTCAGATCATCTAGTGTAATTGTACCTATCGAGAAGGTAATTGAACGCCAGTCGTCACAATGTGAAATATTTCAACAAGAACAACATAAAACTGCAGATCTTCGAGAAATACCAATGGAGATTACACAAATACATCATCCATCAATCGTTGAACCAGTTAGAGAAAGTGTTGTGACACCACAATTACAAGTGCAACTCCCTAATATCGGTCCTCAAATGGAATCAACACCGTTGACATCAAAAGCTCAAATAACACCTGAATGTGTCGTAGAGTAAGTTCTATAAAAAAAAATAAATTTCTAATTGAAGGATGTTGGTAATTGTTTGTAACAAAAATTACAGAGCATCTGTTGGACAGGCAGCAGTAGCCCAAATATTGCCACCAGAAGAACCGATGGAAATGTAAATAGAAATACTTGTTAAGGGGATTTCGGAGACATTTGTCGATTCGGCGTGCGAAAATAGTCAATTTTCAAGCAGCGATTACTCACTTGTTTTTTTAAGATAATGTCAAAAATTGACGTGCGTTGGATAGAACGTTTCGAGGTACATGCTCTAAAGCTTTCTATTTTGAAAAAACTGTGATAAAATTTTGAATGGCAGAGAAAACTCTTGGACCCTGTTTTTTCGTAGATTTTCCTTTATAACTGGCTAAACATTGACCAATATTATCGATTTTCAATATTTTTCAATTGGTTTAGAAAGAAAATTGAAAGAGCTTTCCAAATATTTAAGAATTTTCCCGATATGTTTGTTAATTTTCCGATAACGAAAGAAAATTTAAAAAAAAATCCAAACACGATGCCATGCATAATTTTCAAAATAGAAAAACATACTCTCGGATTTAGAAAGGTAATGTGAAAGCCGAGAACTTGAAACTCGTTTAAAGTCGAATTTTGAAAATTGAATGAGCTTCAGGAAAAGTTTGAACTTCTGTTTCACCTATTACATACAAGAATTAAAATTAATTAATTTGCCTCTTAATTGGTATGAAAGTATCGGAAATTTTATCTACTTCACAACTATATCATTAT
>JAZBGW010003020.1:0-10118 GCA_037464815.1 Mylabris variabilis | reverse complement strand
TACTTATACGTAACCGGAATAGGTTGTACCTGTTACTTGAAGGTAACCGTATCGCCCATCACTAATGTGTATTAATTGTTAGAAAACCAACTTTTAAGGCGATCTTATACTGTATGACGTGTTTCACCTAAAACGAACAGTCCTTATGGCAGCTCCCATTATTTGGCGACCGAATCGAAAAATCTTTCACGCCTTTATAGGGTAATCCCTAGGGAACCTTTTAGTAAAATTAAAACCTCGTAGCTCATTTAGAAATTAGTCAAAAAACGTTCGTTTTGGACAAGGTCGCAATTTTCAAAAACGAACTAAACATGCAAAATGACTGGAGGATTCTCCTACCATTGATACTTTTAGTTTTTCTCGCTTGCATTCTGTAAAAAATGCGAAACATTTCCGCTTGTTAAATCAATGTTGGGAGGATCCTTGGGTCATTCTAGGTCGTTTAGTTCGTTTTTGAAAATCGCAGTCTTGTTCAAAACAAGCGGTTTTTGACCTACGAGGTTCTAATTTCGCTAAAGTGGTCTTTAAGTACCACCCTACAAATCCTTGAAATATTTCTCACATCGCTCGCTAAATAATGGGAGCTGTCATAAGAACCTATCGTTTTAGATAAATAACCTGATATAAGTGTTCTTAGGTAAAGATGTCCCGCAAATAAATGCCGAGTCCTGCGCTTTTATCTAGGAAAATCCGGAAATTGTCTTTTTTTATTTGGCAAGCCTTTATAGGAGGGTCCCTAGAGAAAATTTTAGCAAAGTTAAACCTCGTCGCTCTTTTTGGAGTTGGTCAAAAATCACTCGTTTCTGACGATGTCGCAATTTTCAAAAACGAACTAAACACGTAAAACCACTTAGAAGAACTTGGTTACCCTCCCAGCATTGATTTTTTTCGCTTTTCTCCTTTTTATTCTGGAACAGGTGGGAAAGTTTCGCTTTTTTTCTAGAATGCAGTGGAGAAAAATGAGAAAAAGTCATTTTAAGTCGTTTTAGATGTTTAGTTTGTTTTTGAAAATCGCGACCTTGTCGAAAACGAGCGTTTTTTGACCAACTTCCGAATGAGTTACAAGGTTCTAATTTTGCCGCCGCCAAATAATAGGAGTTGTCATAAAAACTTTCCGTTTTCGGTGAATCATCCGCTATAACGAACGTTTTCCAAAGGTAGTTTAGGTGGCAAAACGGTTATAGGTATATCAAATTTGATAAACTTCTATCAATTAGAACGTTTTAATGGGCCATCCTTTTGGCTCATCCTGTATATTGTGCAAACACAACAACGACGAAGAAGAAGAAGAAGAAGAAAGGAAGTGGGAATATTCTCTTGGGACATTGATATGTCGGAAAGTGTTAAGGTAATTCGCTTGTATATCCTGCTTGTGATACTAAACTGTAAGACTTACTCTACCGGAATTTGAACTTGTATTATAACATTTTGGAATAGAATGGAATGGAGCCCAGTTTAAAGGGAGACTAAAAGACAACATAGCATAATTATCCCACAGATAGTTAATATAAAATAATAGTAATAATAATAATAATAATATAACACAGTAACTTTATGTCATGAACAATTGTTGTAATTTCCTAAAATGTGGAAATTTATAAGGAAACTTTTAAAATTTCGTAATTACAAGGAAAGTTTTACTAGCAAGTTGTCATGATATTTCAGCTATTGTCAAGATAGCATTGTTGCAAGTTTTAATGCATGCATACACACACTGATAAAATGACGACTATAGTTTTCTTGATTATTCCTGGTAATATGAAAGGATGATGCTGTCGTGCGGCTGATTCAACTTCCAAAACAACAATCGAAATAACAATGATGATGATGATGATAATGATTACGTGCAGTAGTTGCCGATAGAAAACGGATGCGTTTTTAACGATCTACTAGTAGATTGCGATTGTTTAATGTTATAGTTTGTTTGATAATTTATTAGCTGTATGTATGGACGATGAATGTTTATTCACATTTGCACTAATCCCCGGATTATATGGTAGTGTAAGCGATTATATGCAGCCGATTATTTGTCATTAGAATTAATACAAGCCAGACTAGTTTAATGCGATAATCGGTTACTAGAACTGGACATATTCGATCGATTTACCGAAGATTTCTATTATAAAATTTTTATTTAAATTTTATAAACATGGTCAATGTGAATTTAGTATTAGATAGATAGAATTTGATTTTGTTTGCTACAACGATTGCCATAAATTTAAATCATTTGTAGCTAGTGTGTATGCGATACATTTTGCCATTATGTATGCTAGAGGCATTCGTCACAAGTAAAAATGATGTCCAAACAAATCGATCGTATATTTACCTAAACTACACAATACGCAATGCAAAAACATGATCGTGATATCCAGTTTATCAATTCGATGGTTGTACCAAAATAATCCGAAATAAATTTATCCCCATTCTCCCATTGCATCTCTGATAATCAGTGCATTTATTTAGTTACGTATGAAATACCACTATCAGATTTATTTTAATTGAATTTCAAATCAATATCGATACGTATTTGTTATGTTGTATTGGTACAGACTACAGCTAATTTTGAATTTCGTCGATGTATTCCTCAAAAATCCAACTGAAAATACAAAGTGGAAGGGATTTCTATTAATAATACTAGTTGTTTCACAATTTTATTCCAGAAAGAGTGGTTTCCATGCAAAATTACATTTAGAAATTGTTTTCGATGAAATATCGTTAAACTAACACAGAATCGAATCCCATACCGATTGAATACTTGATCCAATCCTGTCTAAATACAATGATAATAGTATAAATCTAATAATATAACATTATTTGTAATGGAATGTCATCCAGTTCGATCCCAAGAATCCAAGCAGTCATCTGAGAAATGTCGCCCCTTTGCTTACAAATATTCCATTGGCCAGTAGATATATTCGAACAGTATGAGCAAATCTCAACTGTATATGTTTGTGAAAATATATATGTTGTATATACATAAACTGACACCCCTTTTCTCGCTTCATCTTCCCAGGCAAATCATCTTTTCTCTGCGCTCTGCTGCTTGTGTATATCTATATATATATGTATATATAAAACCGAGAAAATGGTTATCTGTCCTTCTAGATATACGCAATTGACAGGCAGTGAAAAATGTTTATCGCCATGGATCATACTCTAGTGAAGATTTATAATGAGAACGATTTCTCATCGGTGATTTTGTACGAATTTTTTCTTCTTCCCTTCACTTCTGACGTCTAACCTTGGTGTGTAAGTGAACTGCTATTTTGATTAAAGAAGAAAAAAACGGGATAGAAGAGGCAAAATGGAGCTAGTAGGATGAGAAAGAGGAAAATGGCAATATGAATTGAATTTCTGTGATTCATAACAGTAAATTTCAATGATAAATTGTTAAATAATTCTACGAAATATTCGCTGGATATGAATATAGAAACTATAAAATTCCGAAAATTATAAAATATGATATAGCGCATGCCTCTATCTAAATTTAGACATACAAAGTCTAATTCATCTGTGTATAAAATACCTTTAAATTTAGAAAAAAGAAAACACTTATAGTTGGCAGCCATTTTACAAATTCACGCCATATATTTATTTCTATTTTGCATTTTATGACAAAATGTTGTTTTTTATTCCTCGTTCTCCACCAAGCCAACGATAGATTTATGGTTATTGAACTATACAACTGATGATTTAATTATCTCTAAATTAAAAAATTTAAACTGAAGTTTAAATTAACGCATCACCAAGGGCGTTGTCGGGATTTCACAGAATCCACCACCACATATGGTCTGATATAATTTCCTATATCCCTCCGGTGCTTTTTTTTGATCTCCTCCTCATCGAATTACGTTGGAAATCAAAAATTCACCACCATCTCTCTCTCTCTCTCTCTCTCTCTCTCTCTCTCTTCCATCTAAAATAATTAACTCATTAACTTCCGCTTTTGTTGTGTGTTCCCATTTCGAATATTTCTGTGTGAAAAGTTTGGTAGATTCGGGGTGTGTCGTTCCAATATCATTTGATAATAATTTATAAGGGTCGGGTGTTTTAATCCAAACGATTTTCTTTCGCGACACCGATAGACCGGTAATTACCCAGAATACAATATAGGAACGTTCCTGAAAATTGGATGAAATTTGATCTGAGACGTTGGAGGGAGAGAGAGAGAGAAAAAAGAAGGATTGTGGGGTAGTTCGGGTTTACTAATTTGAAAATTCCGTATCGAAATGACACAGCATAAATCATCAATAATATTTAAAATCCACTGATACATGAAATTTCCAATTAGAAGACGAGATTGGGTAGTTGGCTAGATCAACAGAGGCAACAAAAAAAAATAGAATCGGGGTATTTGATAGACGTTCAGTGTGTTTGTTGCCATTGACACGATTGAGAGAGCAGATCGCTGTTTCAGACACACTTCCGGCCACAATACACAAACACTGCACAGATGCAACAATATTTAACAGTATAGTTGTCAAGGGAACATTGTTTTTCGTTTTTGATCATTTATTAGAATCGTGGTAGTTTTTGGGCCCCCGTTCGCTCCATACTTCTTTACATTCCATATGTTTTAAAGTACTATGGGAAGTAAGGAAGCACGGAACTCGCGAAGGCCCTGGCCTTTCCATCAAAGAAGAAAAAGAAGAAAACGAAGAGAAAAACAACACAAACACAATTAAATGGAGGATTGATCCGTCACTTCACTTGAGTCTTCATCTGACGACTGAATGCACCCCGTCGTCGTCCTAGACTTGGTGTTAAACATCGCCTCTTGGGTAGCTGTATTCTAAAAATGGCCCCGTTCACGCCATTGGTCCCTGGCATATGTATATATGTGTGTATATAGTTATGCGTTGGGTGAGCACCGGCTCTCTCACCCAACCCCTCTTTCCAAATTTGTCTTTTCTTAAAATACATCTGTAGCCAAGCTCTCTAGCCTAGGCCTCTGGCCGGACGACAACAATATTACCTCCCGGTTAGTTTTCCAAACAGCATGCAGAATGTGGCCCTATAATTACCAACATACCACCAATCATGTTATAGTGGTAGTGGTGGTATAATGAAGAAAACTTTCATCATATACTTGATCGTCTTTTTGTTGATAGTTTGATCGCAATTCGGATACCCCCCAAAATGCCTGGCTTGATTGCAATTAACCTTATTAGTTCAAGAGCAGATTTATTTATAGGTGTAGTCTTACATATTGTTTGTAATTGATCGGTTTTGATCTGTGTGATCTTGAATTCAAAATTTTTTTGAAATTTGCGGAATAGAGCAAAAAAGATCAAACATTTTTTTCTTCTTCTTCTTCTTCTTCAGCATCGTATTAAAATAGACTTGCATCATCTTTGAAACGCGTGCTATCTAAATATATAAAACTTGAAAGTGTTGATGCGGGGGAGAAAAGGTGTACGTATGTTGTATGTATTTTCAGACCGATAATATCATCGAATCAACGGAAAATCGAAACAGTTTCAAAAAACAAACTGAAATAGACGTGAAATAATATGAAAGAAAAACATTTTTTTTTTAATACATCACACACGACATACATTAACTAAATAAGAAGAAAATGGCGAATCCAATGAGATTTTCATTTGATGATAGGCCATTGAACTGGCGTGTGTATGTTTGTGTAGATCTCTCTATGTATTTGTACATATGTGCCTCTCTCATCTTATATTCAAATATATAACACACATACAAATGTACGTTTTATAACAAGACTACAGTAGCGAGCTTTGATTAGACATGACAGTTTAGAAAAGCACCAGTATTTATATCCTGGGTAGTTGATACACGCTCCTTACTTGGAGCCATCCAACGGACCTGAATCTTACCCCGTGTCGATACAGAAAATAACTCGATCGATGGGTTAAATTCATCAATTAATCGGAAAATCCATCAACATGTCGTTTAATTGTTTAAAAATAATCAACGATTACGTCAATTTTTATACTGTCGGATTTAAACATGGTCGATTTTGATGAAACTCCTATATTTCAAGGACTTATAGGAGATTATTTTAGCAAACCTAGAGCCTTGTAGCTCATTTTCAAGTTGGTCAAAAATGATCGTCTCGAACAATGTCGTAATTTTCAAAAACCACTAAGAATGGCTCGAGGATCCTCCCAATAGTGATTTTTCTCGTTTTTCTCCATTACATTCTAGAAAACATTTCCTCTTGTTCCGGAATAAAATGAAGCAAAACGGAGAAAAACAATGTTGGAAGGGTCTGTGAGTAATTGTAAGAGCTCTGCTAGTTTTTGAAAACCGCGACATCGTCAGAAACGAGCGTTTCTTGACTAACTTCCAAATGAGCTACAAAGTACTAATTCTAGTAAAATATTCTTCAGAGGCTACCCTACAAATTCTTAAAATATTTTTTGAATCGCTTGTCAACTAATAATGTACTGGGATCAAATATAGCCTTCCTGTAGTGTTTCGTATCAATAATTGGCAATTATAATCATAACGATAATAATAATAATAGTGATGATGATAATAATGTAAAACGTAAAAATATCAAAAACGGAGATGACGGAGGCGCCCACGTTTTCCCAGATATATATGTGCGTGTATGTGTGTTAGAAATAAGGACCTTGATGAAATTTAATTTAATTCTTAATACTGGAGAATACGGCCGAGAAAGCTTTTTACTTATTAAAATATCTCAACGGGAAAATCGAAATGATGGCAAAGAAACTAAACGATATAATGAATATATGTAAATCTTATAATATGAATGAATTTATGACGGTCACGATAATTATTAGAATTTACCAACTTTAACAATTATTATACTAAATTGTTTTAATGTTTTATTTATTCTTTATTTTAAAATATTTTCGTTGGTAATATCGAGGCGTTTTATTATTGAATGATAAACATATGTGGCACAGACATTTTTGCGGTCGTATAACTGACGATTTCAATATTGAGAAAAAACCAAAACGGATTTTATTAAAACGACAACAACAATGTTAGTATGGTTGATAATTGAACGACTTGACGACAAAATTCCGCAATTTCTACAATTCAATAGGAATTTATTCCGTATTGTTTGTTAATAAAGTTTGGAAATTCCTAAAAACATCCAACAAACAATATAATATACTATTAATAATTTAGAAAATGTATTTATAAAGCGTTCTATGTAAACTAATATGGACCCCCACATATACTGCGATATGATCATCGTTGTTACATTATTTGTAAAATGTAAAATAAGAAGCGTTGTAAATATTTATAGACACGTGATAGACGCTATAATAATAATAAAGCGATAGTTTCACTCTATCTTGCTACAATTTATAGTGGAAATCGCTATAAAACTTGCAATTTTCAACAATAAAACAACTTACTGTATTTTTCCGTAGAAGGAAAAACCTAGAAAACCCCTATTCGAAATCAATTATTACACTAATTGGTTTAATTGAACGAGCACATACAACACTTTCGCTATTATTACGATTATTTTAATGTGTTGAATCAAAAATTTCGTTTTTTCTATTTCGTATTCAGTTCGGTATTTTCCATTTTAAAAGTCGCGTACATTGGAGAGCACTCGACAAAAACACCGTGCAGTTTCAATTAACGAAGCATTTAGATGAATTCATTTAACAGTGGCGTAACAATTGTCATTAATTAATAACAGAGAGTGATTTTTTAATTTGAAAAGTTGAAATCGTTTCATTTATGCCTTCTCTCCTTCTTTCTCTGATTGTCATACAATTAGCAAATTTGATTGTTTGTTATAAATCACGATTTTTTTTCATTAAAAAGAAATTGTAAATGTAATGCTTTAAAATTATTGATTTATGAATGGATAATTTGTCAGGACTTGCAGTAATTTTGATTGGACTGTTCGTTTATAGTTTGTTGTTAATGATTTGATGGGCAATTTGTGTTATTGGGCGCCACTGGTGGCCGGAATATTGAGGCCAAGGGATCAACCGTCACGGCGTGATGCATTAGGAGAGATCTCTCCCACTCATCTCCAACATATGTTGATGATGATGATGATGATGATTCTGTCTGATTATTATTGCCATAGAAAATGACTCCTGTGAGAGAGTAGCAGCGGGGATGGGGTAAAAAACAGTCTAAAATCACATTAATTTCGCTTCGAAAATTCGATATTTTCATTAAAAATATAATTAGATTTTGCTGGTTATGAGGAACGATCGTATTAAAGTCGAGATAATGTTTAAAAAATTTGTTTCAGCGCGATGAAAATCCTATTAGCCAAACTGCCCCGTCCCTGGATAGTCGATGAAAAAAAAGACGACGGCTATACAGCGTTGCATTTGGCTGCCCTTAATAATCATGTCGAAGTAGCTGAACAATTGGTACTCAACGGTAAAGCCAACATGGACATCCAGAATGTCAATTTACAAACAGCACTCCATCTGGCAGTTGAACGTCAGCACACACAAATTGTCCGAGTAAGCTAGAAATTGCAAAGCTCTAGTTTTTCATTAAAAAAAAATGAATTCTCATTTCAAATCTAGCTTCTTGTCCGAGAAGGTGCCAATTTGAATATCGCCGATAAAGATGGTGATACACCATTACATGAAGCTTTACGCCACCATACCTTATCACAATTGCGCCAATTACAAGACGTCCAAGATGTTGGTAAACTATTAATGGGCCTAGGTGCCCAAGGTTCTGATAAGAAATCATCGGCGAGTATTGCATGTTTCTTGGCTGGTAACGGAGCGGATTTAACATTGAAAAACAAAAAAGGTCAAACACCTTTGGATTTGTGCCCTGATCCGAATTTATGTAAAACATTAGCAAAATGCCATAAAGATAAACAAAGCGGCGAAATGGAGATGGGACAACATCAGAACAATCAAAATTCGAATAATGCCGTTTCAGCTTTAGATGAATGTTTAGTATGTTCAGATGCAAAACGAGATATGCTGTTTCAGCCGTGCGGTCATGTCACTTGCTGTTCAGGTTGTGGGCCAAGAGTTAAAAAGTGCCTAATTTGTCGAGAATCCGTAACTTTACGAATCAAGGTTGTTTCCATTGAATTATTCCATTATAAATAATTTAATTCTAAATATCATTGATGCTAATTACAGATTGAAGAATGCATGGTGTGTTCTGATAAGAAATCAACAGTTTTATTTAAACCGTGCGGTCACATGTGTGCATGCGAAAGTTGTTCGCAGATTATGAAAAAGTGTGTCATGTGTCGCGCACAAATCGATTTAATGGTACCATTAACGGTGTGCAGTGGTGGTTTAGGGACAATTTCTGAAGTGAAGGCTGATGTCGTCGCCGTTGTCGAAGAAGAATCATCGAAACCATCAACGAGTGATGCCAACAACCAAAATCAAGCACCACTCATGAATAATGGTGGACGTGATACGAACAATACCAACGATATACAGAAATTACAACAGCAGTTACAAGATATCAAAGAACAAGTATCTTTCTCTAGATTTTTTTTTATTTAAAATTTGACAATATCTATGATTTTTATTTCGCTAATATTGCGATTTCTTTCGTTTTGTTTGTTTTTAGACAATGTGTCCGGTGTGTTTGGATCGTTTGAAAAATATGATTTTCCTCTGTGGTCATGGATTATGTCAGATGTGCGGCGACCAAATGACCGAATGTCCAATCTGTCGGAAAGCTGTGGAAAAGCGGATTTTGTTGTATTAATCCTAAAGTGCTTCCAATAATGAACGAAAATAACAAAGGAAAAAACGAATATCAAAACCAGAGAATTATAGTTGAATTGGTTCACCGTTAGTATATTGTTACAACTGTTTAGTTTCTCTGTTAAAGTTTTGTTAGATAAACTAGAAAAATGCAATATTTAATGTTTTGATTTTTGATAATAATTACGTTATATACCCCCATTTTTCGTTATTTATTTAGTAAATATAAAACAATTTTCAATATTGTATTGAACGATTTTGTTGTAGTTGCTTATAGTTATCAAGACAAAAAAAATCATTTATTATATTTTAACATAATTTTTCATTATATTTAACTTTTATTTTATCAAACTATTTATTTCTCAAGTCCTGCAATTTAGAAAAATTTAAAAATTGCGCGGTTTTAAACGTCACATCACTTTATCATGTTGCCAA
>JAZBGW010003018.1:0-10124 GCA_037464815.1 Mylabris variabilis | reverse complement strand
GGAGACGATGGTGTGTTCGGTTGTTGCGGTAGCCGGTAGCTGCGTATCAGGATTGTAGGCTAATGCTCCCGCAGGACGTGAACCAAGGACGGTAAGGTGAAGAGAGGCGAACAGGGGATAATACCAATAATGGTGGTGATCGTGGTTGTAGTGGCGGCAATGGTGGTGGTAGCAGCGGTGGTGGGTGCAAAGAAGTTCGCGCTCGCGCTGCATCCAAATGCATAATAACCCTATCTGTAACTAGCTGCACCATGTTGTCACCATCCCCTACTGTACACTGTATTGATTACAACATCTGTATCACGCTGCTGTAATGTAGGTCAAGATTCGATCGCAGCTTCTATTGTTCAAAACAGCCTCATTGTTTGTTCATATACTATAAACTCTTCCTCATTTCGCTGTTGTTAATTACAATTATAAATTCAATTTCGTTAATATATAATTATCTCTATGTTTGGCAATAGAAACCACAATAATTATGTGTCGAACGTACTTTTCCACGCGATTAGAAATATTTATAGTTTCCTTAATCCTACAATGAGACACAATAAAACGCGTAAAAACGATAAAATTTTACCATTCAAACGACGAGTACGATTAATTGCTTATTTTAAATTTGTTACAAACATACGAACTAACATCACCAAATAACGCATTATTTAATAATATGGACACAGATGAATATAAATGAGCACCCATTTTTCAGATTTGAGTCAAGCTAGATTTTTTTCTGGGATAAATACAGAAAACAATCTTTGATTGTATGACACTGACAGTGACATATAGATTCAATTTTTGATACATAACTCGACCGTTTTGTTGTTTTTTTATCGGTTTAAACATAACAGAATCAATGTTTGTAATTTAGTTAATTTACAAAAGAGAATTTTTTCAGCAAACATAACCGTGTTGAATTTATATTTATTGACCACCGAGCGTCACAAATTGATTATAAATAAAACTCATGAAAGGGACATTTCCTACCCTTAAACAGAAGCAATAAAAATATACGCCGAGTTAGTAGCATATACAGTCAACAATGAAGATAATGCCTTTCAAAGGATGATTGACATCTTTTCGTTCAAATTATCTATAGTTAATATAATGTAAAGAATTGATGTTGGTTCATGTATAATTGCTATATAAAACTTAATAGACCGTAACTCAACTAACACATAGTGACAATATATATAAGACTGGTTAGCATTTTAGTTATGGTATGTTTATTATATATTAAATATTGTCAATCATGACTTGAAAGAAATTAGAATTTTTGTACAATAGTCGGTTTACTTCCTCAAAAAGTGGCGGTACCTTTATGCTAAAATATATTTAGTTCTGCTTTACGTATTTTGTAAATTATTACCGCACGTATAGAAACTTTCACAGTGTGATACCTATATTTTGGAATGACCTATATATCAATATCCTTTTAAAACTATATACTAAACAACTAGACGGTTTGTCAATTTTATAATTCTACTGGTAGAATAAGATGATTGTTGATGTTATAAAAATAAAAATCTTGTTTACCTTATTTCATATGTTCGTGATTTGAATTTCATGTTTGCCTCTTGTTATAAAGAGCCTCAAGTCAAATCCAAATCTGGCGCATTAATATAATGAATAACTTATACCACATGTATCTTACATGGGTAAAGGTAGTAAACGGGGGTTGTGGATATGTAAACAATAATTTCAGTCCCTGAAACAGGCAAATCGGGATTAAATTATATTGACAATTATTGGAAAATTTTATATAATTGGATACCATGACAACACCCTCTAGTTAAATTGCAATATTTTAGTTCCTGAAATGGAAAAAAAATACAACGGTTTTCTATGCGAACAAGTTTGAAAGTATTTTAGGGTGTTTTAGAGGCATAAATAATCCAATTTTCGTCCACACTATTCACAATATAATACAAATATAAAACAGTAGCAATAAAAGCTTTATACATATATGTATTTGTATATAAAAAACTACAGCAGTAAATCAGTGAATAGTATAATAGAAAATAAGATGATGTAAAAATAGGCTAAAATATAAGCAGGAGTGTGTCTGGCAGTCCGATTTAAAATTACAGAAATATATTTATTTTTGGACATATTTGGGCAACCTTTTGAATAACAAAGGACCGGCTATAAAGCACGGAAGTTGTATTTGAGAAAGCTTTAGGCGATTTTCAACTTGACCATTCGAGAGTTTCTCGTCCAGTACATAACTCAAAATATAACACTTGCATCTGACATCGACCTATGAATAAGATATTCTCCTTTTACGTATCGTTTAACACAACATTTACTTTTGATTTATGATCAATTCTCGTTTTTCTTTTACACGATTTGTCGAATATCGAATGACTGATTTTATTTCAACAGAAAAAAAAATAATTAAATACATTTTCTATATTTTCAACGTTCTCAACGTAATTAAGGTCTCCCCTTGTATCTAGAACAGGACACGTAAAGGAAAAGGAAACAATTTAGCTTAAAATCTACAACGATTTATGGCCAATTATATTCGAATAAAGCAGATCATTAACTATCGATATCGCTTACAATTAATCACAACTTGCCAGAAATAATATCGAAACCGGCAAAAAATAATAATAATTGACGACTAATTAGTCACCATATTCGATATCAGTCTTTAACAGTGGATGAATGGCTGCTTCAACAAAAAAAAAGAGTATCAACGACTCAACAATAGATAACCGTACGACAGATACGATCAATAAAGACAAGAAAATAAAACAGCAAAGGGATTATGTTCAATTGCGTCTTCCGCCTTAGACATAACATAAATGTCTCAGAAATGTGTCGTTTTGTAAAGACGAAAAATCGAGGAGCAGAAAAATAAGAATTGTATTGGATCGTTTATTAGTGTCTGTGTGTGAAGCAGCACTTTGCCTGCCATATGGGTTGACTAGTTTGAAGGCGCCATAAATAGGAATTACGAATTACGAACGATGTCTGATGGGGCATATGGTTGTGTTCTTCCAAAGATTTCACTTGCCTCTTTAAATCGACGACTAGTCTTTGTGTTAGGGTTTTTATGATTTTCAGAATGATCTTTTTCCCTTCTCTTTCACAATACAAGAATATTTCGAGTATACTGTAAATACAAAACGATTCAGTTTGCAATCTTGTACTTACAAAAATACTTGGCAGGATTATGATTCCGGTTTCCGAAAGATTTCACTCTAGCACCAAACGGCCAAATAACGACATTTATTCAAATCTAGATCGCATATAATTAGCGATTAATTATCAGTTTAAACAAATTCCAATTATTGGAAGCATCAAGGTGTAAATATTGTTCGTTCTTCGTGCTGCGAACATATCCATTAGTGGCTGTAATTATTTCACATAAACCAACATAACAGACTATAGACTATAACTGGCATAGTCATAACAAATTTTAAAATTAATTAGTATTATGTTACGGATAGTTAAATATTAGTAAATTGAAAAATATTTTATTACAATTTTTACATGTATATAAATGTAGATTTACGAAAATTTACAACTTTAAATCACGCCCGATTCCAGTAGAGACATTTCGTATTGTTATTAAAGCAACATTTCCCCTATTCTATAACGTATGATACGTACATGTTTTACAGTAAGCACTGATTTATAGGTATTTAAGAAATGCATTAGTAAAATATCAACTCTTAAAATCCATTTCCAGGGTCGAGTTCTTTTACATTTTAAAAGAAATTGCACATGTCATTTAAATTCCCTTGGTGGTATTTTTCTTAAATTAATTGTTTTTTTAGAATTCGATAATGGAACTTCATTCTTTATTCTCTATCTTTTATTTTTATAAAAGAGAAAAAAACGTATAAATAACTATTTTAATGATTTATTCAAATTAGTTCCATTTAGATTTAAATATATTTTCAGTAAAATTGCATTGATGTGATTAAGTTGGTATACAGCTTTGCGGATGGAACGTAAGCTGTTAGGATTATATGTAAATCAACTTGGTAACCCTTTTCTTTTGATTTACGAATAGAATGATAGAAGAGGGCAAGTGAATTGACCGTGAAAAATTATGGTTACAGGGTGCAAAAAGTCTGTAAATAATTATATGTCATTATGTTCATCGGTTCTGTACGTCTCTATAAGTAACAGAAAATTTATTGTTTCATTGATAGAATTGCTAAAATCTGTATATATTATTTCTAAATGAATTTTCGGTAACATCTACAGGGTGAGTCAAAAGTAACGCATAATATTCATAACTTTCTTATTTATAGGAATTTCGAAAAACGCCGAGACAGGTAGTTCTTAATTTTTCAATTGTTTAATTGTGGTTTAATCAAGACGATTACGAAGAAATGACATCATCAATAATTTTTATGGCAACCCCTGTTTTTATTGCATTTTTGAGAAGAGCATATTTTCCTACGTTCAGATACGTAAAAATACAGGGTGTTCCGCATAAGAACCGACATAGAGCAGGGACATGTAGGGGAATCCAAAATATGATGATTTAACGCAACATACTTCTATACTAAGTTGCACCCCTGAGAAGTTACAGGCCTCCAAAGTGGGGCTTCAAATTTCGAAAAAAATCAATAACTCAGTCATATCTCAACGTAGATGAACCAAATTTGGTACACGTTTTAAGTGTACCAGAAACAATAATCGATAGTATTCAGAGATCAACTGAAGCATTTTAAGGGCTTGATTAGGGATGATGCACCCTTAGATTATGACAGAACTTTTTAACCTATTGACAGATTTAAAAAATTATCATTTTCTTTTATGAGAAATTTAATTTTAAAACTTTTTTTACTCTTGTTGTTTTTCAAAAAACTTTATCGTTTTCAAGAGAAACCTTAATAACTAAAGACATGTATTTCATTATTATTATTTAAAATCATAGAAAATTCAATAGTTGTCTATGAAATTTCGAATGTCAATTGTTAAACTTAATTGTCAAGTAATCAAATCATTAAATTTTGGTGATTGTTGGCTGATTGTTTTGATAATGGCAGGAAAGTTTTCATTTAGCGAACAAGTTTGATGTGCTATTAATCTTAGGTTTCTGCGGAGAAAACTGTAGAAGAAGTGTTAAAGAGTATCAGGGAAGATTTCCTAATCGTGTGGTCAACCACAGAGAAAAATTTTCCAATGTTGAAAAATTGATTTGATTACTTGACAATTACGTTTGACATTTGACATTTAAAATTTCACAGACAACTATTGAATTTTTGACGATTTTAAACAACAATAATGACATACATGTCTTTAATTATTCGGATTTTTCTCGAAAACGGTAAAGTTTTTTGAAACAGAACAGAGTAGAAAAAGTTTTAAAACTGAATTCCCTATAAAACATAATATAATAAATTTTTAAATCTGTCAATAGGTTAAAAAGTTCTGTCACAATCTAAGGGTGCACCATCCCTAATCAACCCCTTAAAATGATTCAGTTGATCTCCGCATACTATCGATTATTGTTTCTGGTACACTTAGAACGTGTACTAAATTCGGTTCATCTACTTTGAGGTATTACTGAGTTATTGATTTTTTTCGAAATTTGAAGTCCCACTTTAGAGGCCTGTAACTTCTCAGGGGTGCAACTTAGTATAGAAGTATGTTGCGTTAAATCATCATATTTTGGGTTCCCCTACATGCCCCTGCTCTATGTCGATTCTTATGCGGAATACCCTGTATAAGGGGCTTATATAAAAAAAATGAGAAAAAAATTCTTAAAGTTTACAAGATTTTCTGTTATCATTACGTCCATGAATCGAGGAGGAAGCGTGTGGCACACAGACGGCTCCAAGACGATCGTGAACTCAGGAATAGGGGTAGTGGGGCCCAGGCGCGAGGGGGCAATTTCTTTTACATTGGGAAACGAATGCTCCATATTCCAAGCAGAAATAATATCTATAATTCTCAAAAATTTCCTGATGTAACCCCCTACGATTTTTGCACGTCTGAACGTAGAAAAATATTCCCTACCTGAAAATACAATAAGAGATAGGGTGTGACTTTTACAAAAATTGATGATGTCTCGGCGTTTTTCGAAATTTTCATAAATAAGAAAGTTATGAATATTATGCGTTACTTTAGACTCACCCTGTATACAGATTCTTCTGATGTTCAATTGATATGGATTTTATGTTACTTTATTGAATTATAGTTGAAGTTGGCAATATGCACGGACTTCGGTGTAGTTTGAATATGCAGTAATCAATGTAGTATTATGCATTTAAACGGGATTACAGAAAATGTTTTGTACCTTCGAGTATGATCCGCTGGTCAAAGTAATATTCAATTAAAGTCGCTGTATGAGTATTGAGCATAATGCATATACATACATATAGTATAGTGGAATAGTAGTGGTTGCTGTATATAGAAATATGGCACCGAAACCAATTAAATTCTGAATGATCCGTATATGTATGTATGCGCATATTGTGAACGGCCACTAGAACTATGGTGCGATTTGCGCCCTGAATGCTATAGTGATGGTGTATCGGTAGGACAACGGGGTGGATTTATAAATGGAATGAGGAATCCGATCACCGCTACAGTAATGCTTCTAAATCGTATACTGTCCAAACGTCCCTCTCAAATGCATATTGGAAATTGAATCTGGCCAATATCAATGCAATACAGACTACTCTCTTCTATTCCTGTGACAGTGCATATCCATTGTCTATCCCTGGGTACTGCACCGATTTAATATGTCACCGTACTGTTTACTGAACGTACGGATTATTCAAACTTGTCAACTAAACTACAATACATCACCGCAAACATTTCCTAATAATTATACATGAAAAACTTAATAATTTAATAGGTGCTTGTTTGTTTGTCTTTCAAATAAATTCAACAAATCAACCAAATAGTCTCTTAATAGTTGTCCATTTAAATAAGGTAGTTTGACGATAATTCAAATCGAAATGAGCTTGAAAGCATTTTGTGCTTAGTTGATGAAATGTATTTACTGGATTAACTGTGGTGATTTAGTTTCGTCTGGCACGTATTTATTATGAACATATTTACATAAAATTATGGGCATATTCCAAGTAATAACGAATGATTTGTATCTGTGTTGTATAACGATCGAACTTATCAACCAATCAGATTAATATTAAACTGCATATCGAAGTGCAGCATTGGTTTTATAGCTGTAATCGTACTATGATGAACTGCCAGCTTAATAAGGTAGCTTGTTTCATTTCTATAATCACGTTTTATTAGTTATGGCAATGAACAATTCAAATTTTGATGGTCAACAAATGAATTTAACATCATCTATCTCACACGTTTTTCATCACTATTCAATCTAATTGCATTCCGAAGTGTTTGTTGTATTTATACACATACACACACCCAAATAACACTCACACATATGTAAATTCGATGGTATTATTTCAAACAATGCTCGCTCGTATGCTATTATAATGTGTACATATATTCATACATACATACTATGTATGTACATAAATAGGGTTGGGATTTGTTTTCAGTCAGAATGTTGGAAAAATAAACGAACACAATAAGAAGCTGGGGTCTATCTTAAGCTTTGACGAAATAATGTCAACATAAAGAAAAGGTTTTCTTTAAAACCGTATAGTTGTGTAAAGAAAAGATTATATATTGAACATAAAGCAACGCTTGGTAGAAATTTAAATAGGAGTTGCGATAAAATATTTTATTGTGTAACGCCTGGAATCACCTTTATTGTAATAAAAGGGAAACTGATGGAAATTGTACAACCCCCTTTACGATAAATAATTTTTATCTCTGATGATGGAACATATTAGCACAAAGCGAAACCAACTAGGTACTAATAAAAGATTATGGAACTTTGTTGTATTACAGGTGCCCATCTATATAAATTATTTTTTTTTACTTTTTCGGAATAAAAACGAAATAAAGATTGTTATAATACTTGAATCGGATTATAATAAATATTTTTTATAATACTACAGGTTTGTTGGTTTGTTAGTTGTTTGGTTGGCTATATTGTAAGGCCCCCCTCAATCGTCTGTCATTCACTCAATCATCTACATATGTACGTTAAAATTTACTCAATACATTATTCTATACATATTTAATCGGTTTTTCAACATAGTTTTTTTTCTTCTTTATATTTATGTTTGCGTGCGGGTGTCATTAATTTCCCTTTGTTACGTGCTCTTCAACCAACTATTACAGCTACACTTAAACCAGTCTCCACCTTAAAAACTAAAATAGACGAGCAGGTTGACCGACGTACCAAACTGAAAGCATAAAAGCGTTTCCCCTATTGACTTTATCCATTTCGTAACCTATTATGCAGCGCTACGATTTCGGGGTTAGTGCTCTTATAAATAACCCTACTGTACAGACAGAAACAAATACACCGATTTGAACAGAACAAAACGACGTTACTGTCAGACTTCAGGTACCCTGCGGCAAGATGTTGTTATTTTCTTATTATATATTTTTTCTGGTAGCATTGTTGCGCTCAACCATATCATTATCAATGGAGCAGTTCGTTTTGAAAATAAACCAAATTCTAAATGCACAAGGAAATTGTTGTTATTTTTCATCAATTTTTATACATAAAATTATATAGGTGCACATACTGTACGTTTGTACACATTTTACGTATATACATAGGTACATAGTATGGTGGTATGTAATTGTTTATGTTTATATAAGTTGGGGTCTTGTTTGGTGTGAGTAACGGTTGATTTTTATGTTCGTGTATGACGCAACGTCAATCAGAACAGTTTGTGTCATTTGGTATGCCGTTTGATGCAACGGGTTTTGAATTTTGCATCCCATATTGCGAAACCACTTTTCCACAGGCCATAAAATTGAATGGGTAGCAGTGATATTTTATTTATCCTGTATGCATGCGTAAACCAATGACCCGAAAATACTTATTCAGGAAACAGGAGAGTGCAGTACAGTAAATTAACAAATTCCGTATAAAACATGTCAGTCACAAACAGTCTGACGGATAATAAAATATTGATTTATATAACGTGATGTATAGAATTGATGTCGTAATGACGTTGAAAGAAAGGGCCACAATCGACAATATAAAAACATGAACGAAACAACTATCACCCAGCATCGCTGTCGTATAGTCATCGTCTCTATCCGTTGTCTATAAGAGTGCCCAGCCACCCTAAGTGCTCATCTCTTTTCTAACGTCTACCAGCTTGATAGCGCTCTTCAATAAGACAATCACCCGATATCAAGGCACTCGGAAATGTTATTATGGATGCGGGGTTGTACATTATTATCGGACCAACGGTAGTATAGGGCGGAACATTGTCGGACTAGGGGGCTAAAACTGCGTACAATAACCCAACGATTCACCATCAATCTTCATCGAAGCAACAACGTGTCGAGCTGCCGACGTGTCCGACAATCGAGTCCAGCCGCTAACTTCACCTATGGATTGTGAACGTTGCTTTATTGCTGTGGTAATGAAGCACCAATACTGATAAATGACCTATAATGATTCATTGTTAATAGGCGTGATCGAAACCACAATACAGGTAAAACGTTAAATGCTCATTTTGTTCCCATAATGAACAGTGTTTAACTAAACTCAATAGAATAAAATTAATAAAATTATATATGTATAGGTACCTAATATGGTAATAGTTTCAATTAGTGTTGGTTATTTTATAAAAAAATTTGCTAACAATATCCGTTTCGTATAATCATTTACGTTTATTTTCTTTTTAAATAATCAATTCTACTAATTATTATCATTATCAGTTGAAAACACCTGTGGCATATTCTGTCATCTCCAGTGAAGCGTTGAACAAAAGATCCATCGGCAACGATATTATTTTCTATTTATTATTACAATATTTCAATAAAAACTGATGAAATTGTATTCTAACTTTTTTAAATGACAATTTTTCTGGAAAATTATTACTAAAAGCTTTGTTGGAATCAAAAAGTATCATTAGCTGAACGAAATTAATAATCCAGTTTTATGTGGCATTTTATTGCTCTTAGCGACACAACAGATGGTTACATACGGTTTAAATAACATTATCTGAACTAAAAAATTTCAAGTATTCATGTAGGGGTGGTGTTATTATTAAAAACGAACGAAGAGTGGGAGAAGAAGAAAA
>JAZBGW010003017.1:0-10126 GCA_037464815.1 Mylabris variabilis | reverse complement strand
TTCACTGGACAATGGACAATATCGCAAGGTGTTGGTGTTACATCTAAAGGCCATTTCATTCCACGCCAGTACAAATAAACTTCATTGACAAGTACGTTAGTTTCATGCACTGTAATTGTAAATAATTAAAAATAAATGGCCATCGTAAATGCACTACTAGATAATTTAGACAAAAGTTACCTGCAACTAGTTCAAAGGATATTGTTTTATATTCGCCAATATATAAACGGCATTCTGTATCTGAAGTACAATTTTCTATTCGTAAACTATTCACAAGAAACACTGATCCTGAACAATATTTCAATGTTATAATTCAAAATCGATGCAATTGAATATGAAATTCAACTTACCACAATCTTTAAAATCTAAATTATCTGATGTTTGAAATGAAACTGATACGAACATGAATAAGAAAACGATTGATGGTACCTTCATGGTGCTTTCTTATAAAATAAAAGCGACTCACTTCATTGAAACAAATCTAATTGTATATAGGCTCTTATCGTCAATTTTTTACGTTGGAGAAAGGAGGCGTTATTATAAGTGAAAAGGGATTAAAATCTTAAATGTCTAGTAGCGGGGGATATTATAGAGTACCATTTGTCTGATATTTTTAAAACTATGTTGAATTATGGGAAATTGAACTATACAACAAGTTCCTCAAAGTGTCGTTTAACATATGTTAGGTAGCCAAAATGAAACAATGTTCCTTCGAAAAGATATTTCAACAAAAAAGAATTAATGCATTTTTGTATTCTCAACAAAATTTTAGGGTAATATGTTAATATGGAATAAGGTAGGTAGTAAATATGTAATATATTGGAAAATTCATCAGAAGGATAAAAGTCTTTTTTATTCTTTTATTTTCCTTATTTTTGGACCGTACTGTATACAAGAGGATCAGTTACTATGTCGTTTTATGTTTAAAATACTATTTCTACACTTCCGGGACTAAAGTAAGTACTTTAGTCCCCCGCTACAGGGACTAAAGTATCACTTTTAATCCCTAGGGACATAATATTTACTATTTCTCTATCAGTTGCCTTTATTAAACCATATTATTGATACAGTAACTAGGGTAATTTTTCAAAAATATAAAAATGACAAATACTTGTCAAATTAATGGAGGTTCTTGTGAATCTCAAAGACTTTGAATTGGATCCCAAATATTTCCGAAAATGCTAAAAGTAGCGTAAGTATATAACTCGGGTCTAAAATGCTTTCGTTCTTCCCTCGAGTGGTTTATTGCCCTGGAGGCTTGCACTCCTCGGGACGAAATACAAAAGTGCTTGGACACATTAATTTTTCCTTTCGTCTTAATTTTTCTGTTTACAATTAGCAGAATTTTCATACTATCACGATTCTACACACTTCTACTTACCTCTACAAGCAATTACACTTATCAAGATGTTAAATTTAAGACAAAAATTAAAGATAAAACAGGGCTTACGCTACGGTTCAAGTAAAATATAAAATATTATCGGCTTAGTTCCGGTTATCGTTCCTGCAAAAGTAACGGATTTTTTAGGTTCTCGGTTTGGGTCAAAATGATTAATTTCAAATTTTTAAATCTTACCCTAAAATGTTCTACTCCCTAAGAACTATTTTAAACTATTTTAAATACAGAAAGACTCTCTAACAGGTAGCTTTTATTTTGTAATTTTCTATTAGCAGAAGAGTTTTCATTAAAAAAAAAGATTTTGCAGGGCTAACTTTAACCTCCAATTTCTCCTTTAAAGTGGAGTAGGGGCAGGAACGACAAAACGTGCATTCCTTAGAATCAAATGAATTATCTGTATGCCAAAATCGAAATCGGGAGTTTCGACCACGGGTTGCTTATTTGTAAGATCGTGTTGAATGTCCTGCAGTACTACCAACGCAGGAAAGAGGAGATAAAAAGGAAAAAAAAGATAAAAAGATCGCTGTACACTTGAACCGAGGAAAGATGGTTTTTGTTTTCGGTTCAGCTCCGGATTTTGTTCCGGTCAAAATTTCAGTTTATTTCGGTTTTCGGTTCAGTCCTGAGCTAAATTAACTTCTCGAAAAATTATTGTGATAGCCTGATCACAACTTTCGAAAATGTTGAAGGTGACAATACCATGAGTACATTTCCATTAAGGGCCTAGTTAATTTGATCTTAAAAAGAATATATTTACAATGTTTTTCAAAAGATAGGGCTAAAGGTTTTCTCATAAAGGGTCTATACCACATTATCCGATCTATACCATAATACCCACAATATTAATAAATTTTCATATACTTAAAGATGCCTAAGATTTTGTATAAATGATAAGATTAGATTTGATTTTATTATTTTGATTTTTTGATATAAAGAAGCAAAACACTCAACATATCAAACAAATTTCGTTTACATTTACCTGGTTATCAAACAATCGTTTTCAATAAAACTGATTATATTGTTTGAAATGAGATAATCTTTCGATGATAATATCTTCATTAGATGGTCAAAAATCAATAAACATTTACTGACCTTACAGATTAAATCAAAGTCTAACGTTTCTATAATTAGTAGAAAACTTACATATATTTTCCGTAATTTATCCAAAAATAACTGAGGATATTGTGCTTGATTACGACAAAATATTGAAGAAGATACTTGAAGCTATCTCAAGGTAAACTGATTACAATATGTAATTAGGCGCCATAAAAATGTATACGGAACTCAATTTTCCACTTGTAAAATAAATATTTAATAAACATGAAGACTAAAGGAGATTCGAGACTTTGTTTCTTGTAAAATGTCTAGCGTTTTTGTAACACCAAAGTACGAATAAAAGGCAAATGAATCTTTTTATTCATAAGACTAATCTTTAATAGTCGAAGAACTCATTTCTTCATCCGGTTGTTCAATTAATATTATCGCTAACTCAAGCCTCTCAATTAGCAGGAGGCGATTTTCTTAGAGCATTTCCAAATTTTCATGATTGTCGAAATATTTCAATTTGTTGGTAAGTATTTTTATTTTTGCTCTTCTAAATATTCTCTAATTATGACTGTCATAAATCATTATTAAGACTGAATAAGTTTATCTAAGGATAAATAAAATAAAAGTTATTACACCGAGAACTTGACTTTCGGTTGATGCATGAAAAAATTGAATTATATCACATAACATAAATGCAAAGGTTTAAGTTCAAGTTGAGGGATATTCTAATTAATCGTATTTCCTTCTAGAAGCGTAAGTGTTTGATAAAATACCCCTTCTGTGTTTAAGCTTATAGAAATTATAAAATTTAATTGTCCAATGCCAAGCGAACAAATCATGTGAAAGAAAAACAAAATGTAAACAACTATATAGTTTTAAAATGTTCGATAAAATCTTTAAAAAGGTATACCTGTAAGAAAATGTTTCCGAATAGAAGTTTTCATTGGGACCTGATATGGATAATATCAGGTTGATGTGTCGTACAAATAAGGTCCGGATCGGAATCCTTGATTGACGACCTGATAAGGATGTAACACAGATCAGGTCGTTACCAGGATTACATTATTAGGTTCTGGTCTCAATTGGAATCTACTTAAGTATATCCTGATCACGTCCTTAATAAAAAAATGATAGCCATATAAAAATTAAATGTGATTTCTTTGATTAAGGGTAAAGTTACAGGTTTTTATTATTTTATTTAACATGACCAAATCTAAACAATGATGATAATCGAGAACAAATCGACACTGAAGTTTAGACGGTCTACCAGATTAGCGAAATCACAGAAATAATGAAAAATGACTTATAAGTCAAATTATTTTATTATAGGGATCAACAAAGAAATGTATCTAGTGTAAATACTAACAATAACATTGAGATAATTTACAACTCTTTGACAGACAATTAGCTCTTTATTGAATAAGGTTATCCTGAGAGTAACCTTAGTTTAACCTGGATAAAATGACCTAATACAAAAGAACTATTTCATAAGGTTATCCCGAAAACAACATCAAGTTAGACTTGATGTGAATAATTTAATGGTAAATAACTGTTTATTGTAAGGTTATCCTGATTCCATCCAACTATACAACTCATCGGGCTTACTATATTAAGGCAAGCTTTATTTTAACGTATGGTGCTTCAAGTAAATTTGAAGCGATGTCTATTGAGATTGCTTATGATAGAGCTTAATTTTGCAAACATTTTTTCTAAAAAGTCTTATAATTCGTACTTTAGGATTATGTGTTGATTTTGAATCGAATTCTAAATTAAAATATAGACAATAAACAAAAAGTTTAAGCAACAACGAAAATTTCACCTAGAAGCAAAATCACCTTAAATAGAGACTGTAAATAAAAGTTTGGAGACGACAGGTAGCTGTCCGATCCATATTCACAATTAAGAAAGAAAGGATTATAAGTTAGTTGTAAATAGGTAAATAAATACATTAGTAAACTACTTTGTCTCAAGTTAATTTCATACAAGCATTATTGTTATTGACTAATTTTGAACACAAAGTTCATGGACGACAATAGCTGACCTTCCAAATTTGAACGCAATTTCATACTTAGATAAAAAGAAAACATGTTTCTCCATTACAACTCTTGTAAATGGTAAAAAATGTGGTATTCTTAAAAAAAGCTGGTAAAAAGTTAAAAATCAGGTAAAGGCAGGGACGGACCTAAATTACAAGCATTCAAGTAGACACCTCTAAAATTGGGACTAAAAGCTTCACCTTTTCATATGTTAATAGTAAATTTGCTGATGACTTAAAACTATAAAACAAGCTAAAAGTGCCTCAATTTTACCGTTTCGGACTCGAAAACAAAATTCAGTCAAGACTGACAATTTAGAATAAAAATGTTTTCAAAGATTGGCTAAAACTAAGAAGTTCAATTCAAAAATCCACTGAAATTGATTATTTTTGAGTATTCAAAAAGAAAATTTGCTAAAAATTCTGATTTGGGAGGAAAGTATCTAAAACTATTATATAAAAGTGGAAATTTAATTGAAAAATCGACTAAAAGTCTCCAAATAATTTTTATATAATTCATTACAAAAATTCACCAAAAAGCAGTGCTTTACGATTTTTTTGAAAACCCAAGCTAACAGTCGAGAATCTAGTTCAAAAAATGAACTAGGCGTTTCTAAGCCGTTTCCTTTTTGTAGTAAATTAGAAAAAACAATTTAGGAACTGATTTATAACCAAAATGTCTTAAGATCTAGACTAAACATTGAGAGAAAACTTGTCTACATTGTTAAGAGAAAGATGATTAACTGCAAACTGATAACTCAAGAAGAAAGCGCCTCAAAACTGCACTTCAATTCGAAAATTCTCCTCAAGAAGCAATTAGAGGTAACAAAATCATCTTTTCTGTACAATTCACTTACAAAATTCAATAAAAATTGAATATTTAACAAAAAAATAAATTCAAATCTAGAAGAATCTCTGAATTTGTGCCATTGTATAATTGGCAGATCTATCACGTCGACCCTGTTTTTAAGTATCGAATTTTGTAAAATACAGGCCCGTATGACGTATCCGCCCTGGCCACTAACTCATAACCAGTCCGCCCCTGGGTAGAGGTGAGATGTAATAATTCTTCGAAATATACAATTTTTTCATCAAGGCGAATTACAAGGTAAACCTCTAAACGACCAGTTTCTCTAATTATAAGACATCAACAGTAAGGTAATTTATATTATAAATTTATTGCTTTTATAAAAACGCATGATAATAAAATTAATTTGTAATTCTAGCTGGTACTTCGAAGCAAAACAAATCGTGTCCATCTTCGAGAGTGAGCCCCCAATGTACAATGACTTTCACCTAAACAAACAAACAACAAAAATTTGATTAATTAAAAATATAGAATTTGTGACTTACTCTTGGATAAATTTGTAAAACATCAATTCCAAGTTTGTATACGTATTCTTCACCAGCTTTTAATGGGCATCCATTTTTCGTTTTACCATCAGCCTTATAAATATATTGGCAAGCATCAGTATCATCATAACCAATAAATGGGAATGGTACACCAACAATAACGGCATTTATTGTATTTTTTAATTTGTCTACATCTCGATCGGGCTTGAGTTTGATTTCAAAATTGATCTTTGTATTTTTCCTCAGTCGACATGGTGGTTTCTTGCAAGCACCCACCGTAACTAAATCATCCAGATTCTCAATAGGTTTATCTATAATATGTTTTATATTAACAATAATTACAAAATTGATTTAATTTAAAATGTCTTACCGATAGTATTACACTGGCCTACATCTCTTAACAATGCTGTACTATAAGCAATAGTTGATAAAAATATAAAAATTGTAATAGACTTCATTCTTCTTTTTGCTTAAATCTACTGGTTGATTCTAAAATTATTTATAATATACTTATATTCACGGCTATACCACCACTCTGACTTTTCTTGAGGCAAGAAATCCCCCCACTCTTAATTATAATAAAAAAACAGCTTTAATCATGAACTTTGTACTGTTCATAAGACACATAAAATAATTACGTACAAGTAATTGTTTTTGTCGTCAATGTTGTTTCTACAAAAATAATTCATCATAAATCGATTTTAGCATCTATTAAGCGTATAAAAACTAAAATTTTTAGTCTTTAAACTTTTTACAATGCCAAGACTGATTCAAATTTGCATTAACTTCTATTTTTTTGTCAAATAAAATTAACAAATACTTTAAATTTCTTGTAAATTTTTATTAGGGCTGTCCGAATCATTCGAGACGAATCAAATCGAATAATTCGATTCGATATTCATTCAAACTAATCGAACTATTCGAATAATTTGAATAAGCCAAATTATTCGAATCTTTCTTATTATTTGAGCCTTCCTGTTTATTCGAGCTTTTTTTATTCGCACCTTTCCTATTATTCAAACCTGGTATATTATTCGAATTATCTGAGCCGGTATCTATAAACAAAAATATTCGAATAATATGGAAGGTTCTAATAATTCAACACATTCGAATTATTGGAATAGCTTCAATAATTCGACGGAATATCGAATCACATGATAATATTCGATTCGATTCGATTCGGACGATGTTCGTACAGTCCTAATTCTTAGAACTGGGACATTTAATTCTGTACATTCAATGTAGGCAGCCAAATTCGCACTTCAGGATGTTTTCGATTGATCTAAAATATCACATTCAACGACATCATGTATTTGAAAGTAAAACTACACATAATAGTGGAGCAAATTTTTTAGACTTAAAATTAGAATGTTGAGTCTTTATAACAGATGGGATGAAAGACGACTGTAGGAATCTATTGGTAGAACAGAACGGCTCTTCTTTTCCTTGATTCTAAGCGGGTACTTACTATTTATTAGGAGCGCGAAATGGTGGATGCGCCGGGGAATGAATTACACAAAACTTTTTTTACACGCTAGATACGTTCTTTATAATTAGAAAATCGCGCAAAAAATCGTGTAACAAAATAGATGTGACATATGGTAAATTTGGGGATATGTTCCACAACTTTAAAAATGCGTGTAAAAAATATTTTACCAAAAAACGTGCAAAAAAGTAATAATGAAATCCATATTACATTCGTTTTTATTGTAAAAATAGTGTACATACAATGAAAATTCAGTCTGTGAGTATATACATACAACATATAGAAATTTAAGTCGAAAGCAGGGGTGAGAATTATTAAAAATTATTCATTACGTCCTACAAACTGCACACTTTAATGCGAAATTTTATACTGAAGCTACCGAGTTTTGGGCGAGAATATTACATATTTTCCTTCATGTGAGTCAGGCTGTTTTTCTTGTGAGGGTAAGAAGTTGGGTAGGTAGGAGGCTAAGAGGTGTTGGAGCCAGTTTCAGCCATAGCAAATTTGTAGAAAGTATTTTCCTATTCTGACCTGTGAAGATTCTGTTACATTGTAGCGAGCGGGATCATAAGCCTGTTTTACACAGCCGTACGAAAAGTGTCTTTTTGGCCGCTTTTGTAAAACGACATAAAGAAAAAAGTGATAATGACATTCCCCGTAACTCCAGGAATGCAAAGTAAGCAAGTTACTAACACATATGTGGGCTTAAACTGACCGACTTTTGATTGCATTGATAAGATTAGAATTGAATTTTTCTCTTGAAATTCGCGTTGAAACAAGAAATTCGTATAAAAGCGAATGTAGGTGAAGCGTGTTATTTCAAAATCGTGTAAAAAGACAATTGAGTGTAATTTCAATGGTTTATTTAAATTTTTAATTTTTCGAAGATGACATTTATTATCGTATCATTGAAAATGTTCATTGTTTAGGATCTTGAAAAAATCAAGTTGATTTGTTTATTAGTCTCTTTAGTTACGCTTCTTTTAATTCATATTTCCAATATTGACAATTTAATGACTTCAAAAATTACTTATAATTGAAAATTACCAAATCTACAATAAATTGACAATGAATGGTGAACAGTTTTTATAAAAGTTGTATAAATATTTTCATCAGACTATCTTTCCAGAACACGGCAGTGACAAAAATGGTACGGCTTTTAAAAGTGAACAAAATCTAATTGTAAGGCAAAATACGAAAACGTAAGTATCACAAATGTAAATTAATAGGCTTACAAATGCTAATAATTGTAAGTATAGTGGACTACAAAGACGACAACGTTCCTCCTCACTGTACAGTTCTTCAAAGGATACGTAAATTTACTTTGATTATTCAATATTCTTATCTATTAATGTTTCTATTTTACAGTTCAACTACTCGACCTTTGAAAAACTCAAATACTATAGTAGATAACAAAGAGCCGGTAGTAATGCTACTTTCACCTAGATCTATACGTCCAGATCATGAAATGTAAATTTGTCATTTTGACAATTCGTTAATGATAAGAAACAAAGCAAAATAAAGACGTAATTTTTACCAGCTTTATATTGCTTTGTAAAAATTTAATTAGATAGTCTCTCGTGAATAATTAAAACTATAAATTTACAGCGATCAAATTTCTAAAGTCGTTCCAATTGATGATAAACCAACAGACCAAATAATTGATACAATGTCTCCAAGTTTACCGAGAACTTATCATCGGTGAATATTATTTCAATATATTCAACTATCAAATAACACTCATCGATCTATTACAGTGAATCACAGACAATAGCAGAAAAGAATAGCTCAAGCGAAAGTATTGTTGACGGAAGAGAAATTATTGGAAAAATTATTGATAGAAGAATTGCCTTCGTCAATTGTACGTGTTTTCTTGCAAAATTTTTTCGCCAATAAGAATCTGATCTATCGACAGACTTGTTAACAAATAGTCTTAACTTATCTGTCGACTGAAATATTGTTTAGAATTTTTTCAGTAGTATTTAGTACTTTTTTTAATTAATACTTCTTTTAAGTTTACTTGATATCAAATAACAAATTTATCTTTTTACAGATGCAACCAAATTTCTTATTGTCTTGTGTGCAATCCTCGTATTTTTAATTTTCAACAACATTGTAAATACAACAAATATCATGCAATTATTTGTTAAAAAGAAACGAATGACCGTACTAGATTACATAAAACAACATTTCCAAATTTATGTATCAATTATAGGTGCCATACTAAAAAGAATTTGGAGAATATTCAGTAAGTAGATATTATCAATGTGAATAGCAATAGTTTTCTTTGATAATATCAACATGTTATTGAGAATGCTTTACACATTAAATGAACTCTTTTTGACAAATATCAATTGTGAAATTGCTTGCATGCATATAAATTGAATATAGTTTAACTAAAACGGTGTATTTTTTTTATTCAATCTTTATTACTGGTGGATTTGCCCAAATTAAAGTTATTAGTGATAGAAGTTGAGTTTAGCGACAATACCTGATGCAGATAGTCAGGACCGGTCCGATTTCTAGCACGATAGCATTATGGAAAGAGCATTTTGTTCTGTTTTGGAAAATTTTGAGGAAATTCTGATTTACAGACAATTGTCTCGAGACATGTTTTTTCACAATTTGACCCGCAGCTCAGCCTATGTTGATTATTTTTTAATGAAAATTTAATTATACATATTAAATTTTAAGGGTTTTTTAAATATCCAAGAAATTTTCCGATAGACTTGTTAGTTTTCTGGAATTTTAATAAAAACGGGCAATCTTATGCAGAACTTTTTTTCCACAGTTTCAAAGATGGACA
>JAZBGW010003014.1:0-10143 GCA_037464815.1 Mylabris variabilis | reverse complement strand
ACGAAAATAATTTCTAGAAAAAGTTCAGTTGACACGGCGCCTATATATCAAATTTAATCAACTTCGATCAATTAGCAACGAAGTTATGGAGCTTCTCGTACCCCTGGGACACCCTGTATAAGTCGTGGATAAAAAAATGGATCCTAATAATTTGAATTTTTTTTAGTAAACTGTTCGATTTTATCGCATGAAAACATTAAAATCACCTTTGATGGTTTGGATACCTACTCGACAATTTCTCTAAATGGTATTGAAATTGGTCATAGTCAAAATATGTTTGTACGTTACAGTTATGATGTTGATAAAATTATAAAATTTGGTGAGAATCTGTTACAAGTACATTTCACTTCACCAATTACTGTTGGTAAGAATTTAACGAGCAAAGAAAATTATGTGATACCTCCTACATGTCCACCGGGTGAATATCACGGTGAATGTTATGTTAATCAACTGAGAAAAATGCAAAGTTCATTCTCTTGGGATTGGGGCCCAGCGTTTCCTTCTATGGGAATTTGGTGAGGAATCTTGATAAACAAATTCTCTTGTTGTTATTGTAATTTTTATTATGTAGGAAAAATGTTGCATTAGAAGCGTACAATTCAACGGTAATCCGTGATGTTTTGGTGAAATCTATACCAGAAGAGGATACGTACAGGATTCATGTGAAAACGTATGTTGATTCAAATAAACGTGGAAAAATTACTGGGAAATTATTGTATCGATTCTACACTGACACTATAGTCGTTGATAAAATTGTAGATATCGATCGAGAAACTACCGGGAATGAAACTGAAATCTTGTACAGAGACACTGTTATATCCAAGGTGCAACTATCAATCAATCCATTTACAATTTTAATGTTAATAACCAATATTTTGTTTAGAATATGTTTAGAAGATGGTGGCCGAATGGTTATGGCGATCAGCCACTTTACAACGTTACTGTAACGTTTGTAACCGATTCGGAAACCCACTCGAAAACCGTTCGAATCGGTTTCCGCAAAGTTGAATTAATTCAAGACAAAATCCGTAATTTTTATCAAAACACCAACTGTTTCTATAGTCGTTACCAAATTACCTTGATCTTCGAACACTAACGAGTGAACTAATAAATGTCATTTAAAAGAAATCGTATGTAGGAGTCCTTGAAGATAACTTTACCAAAATTAGAACCTCGTAGCTCATTTGGAAGGAGGTCAGGTCGCGATTTGCAAACTGGTCACGTACTTAAAATGACTTAGAATGACTCAAGGATCCTCCTAACTTTGATTCTTTTTTTGTTTTTCTTCAAGGTATTCTGGAGTCGGTGAAAATGTTTCGCATTTCTTCGTAATGTTATAGAGAAAAACCAAAAAAATCAATGTTGAGAAGATCTTCGAGTTTAAGAGTCATTCTTATAGTAGTATTTAGCTCGCTCTTGAAAATCACGGCATTGTCCAAAATATTGTTTTTGAACAAATGAATTGTTAATTCCGGGACGCCTATCAATGAGGGACGCAAAGGGCTTGAATCCGGGACTATCCCGCAAAATCCGGGACGAATGGTCACCCTAAATTAATTTGTTAAATATTTTGAGCGTGAAAAACAAAACAGAGCAATACTACATTAGTCAAAAGCATGCTTAGAATTTTTCGTCTTACAATTAGTTCATACGTTTCTTAATGGCGACCGAAGATCAAAGTTATTTGGCAACGACTATAGCTAATAATCCGTATTTTCCAGCGTCTGGATTAACTTTCTATTTTAAAGTGAACGACATTCCAATTTTTGCTAAAGGTTCTAATGAAATTCCTGTAAATATTCTACCGGAACTGGGACAAAAACCTGAAACTGTACGGAATCTTTTAGAATCGGTGAAATTAGCAAATATGAACATGTTGCGTGTTTGGGGCGGTGGTGTTTACGAATCTGATTATTTCTACGATTTAGCCGATGAATTCGGTATTTTAATATGGCAAGATTTTATGTTTGCTTGTTCAATGTACCCCACATATCCTGATTATCTAAAGTTTGTTCAAAATTTAATTAATAATCGAGCTAAATTTATTATAATCCTTATGTAAACGATTTGTAGCAATGTTATTGTTGAGGTTCAACAGCAATTTAAACGTTTAAGCAACCATCCATCTATCATCCTATGGGCTGGTAATAATGAGAATGAAGCAGCACTAGTTCAAAATTGGTATAATACCTTCATGAATTTCACTCAATACAAAAACGATTATATAAAACTTTATATTGAGACGATTCGTCAACAATTATGGTCGATGGACAATGAGACAATCTTTCTTACTTCTAGTCCATCTAATGGTAAACATTCCGATTCTGTTGGTTATATATCGAATGAACCACAAAGTGTATATTACGGAGATGGTAAAATTCTATCAATATTCTCTCTACAAGTCAAATAATTTTCAATTTCAGTTCATTATTACAACTATGCTTTCAATAGTTTACAAATCGGCGCGTATCCAATCCCAAGATTCGCCTCAGAATACGGTTATCAATCTCTACCTAGTATTGACTCCTGGTTAACGGTAACTAATAATATTAACGATTTGAATTTAAATGGTGATTTTATGGGATATCGCCAACACCATCCTAGCGGCAATTTACAAAATAATCTGTTGATATCATATCAATTACCACTTCCTAAAGACGTTGCACGCTATATTTATTATTCGCAAATCGTGCAAGCACTATCGATAAAATTCGAAACTGAGTATTATCGAAGCTTCCAAGGGCGGTACACTGCTGACGGCAAAGGCAACACAATGGGAGCTCTGTTTTGGCAATTGAATGATGTTTGGGTAGCTCCCACTTGGTCTGGAATAGGTATTTATGTTTAAAATTTATTGATGAATATGGATTATTGTTTATGAAATTTTAGATTTTCTTGGTAGGTGGAAAATGTTGCATTATTACGCTAAAGATTTCTTTGCACCAACTGTAATCATTGGTTATCTTAATATTGAGAGACAACTGGAAGTTTACGTAATCTCTGATGTTATGTCATTAATTGATTCATCACTTGATACGACCGCTATAATAACTGTTTATAATTGGAATTCTACGCAATCTGTACATAGACGAGAAATCGATCTAAAATTGGTATTTACATCTTCCATTCTAGTTATTATTGATTTAATTTTAATATTTGATAATTGTAGGAATTTGGACGATCTATTCAAGTGATAAAACTAGATACTGATGTTGTATTGAGCGATTTAAATTGTGGTACCTTACAAGAGGCTCGAAAAAATTGCTTTTTCCATTTAATATTAAAAATGTCAGATACAATTCTAACACCACCTAATATCGTATTAGCTGATTCTTTAAAAGATTCCAATTTGCAAATAGTTAATGTAACAATAACATCAATACAACAGGTCAATATGAATGGAAATAAATTCACTATTGGACTCAAAAGTGATGGTATTGCTCTATTCGTTTGGCTCGATTCACATGAAATCAATGGTAGATTTTCTGAAAATGGTTTCATACAAGTTGAGCCGTTGAAAACAGTGGAATTCTATACGAAACAAACAATTACAGTACTGGAATTAGCAAATGTTCTAACTGTAACGTGTTTAAATAACCAGTCTTATCGACAATAGAATGTCCAAAGATGTATCGTTTAAATTAGGCGCCAAAACAGGACGTGTTAATGTAGTGACTTTTGACGGTTGGCAATTAAATATAGTAATAAATACAGTAATAAATTGCAACGTTGTAATATTTAACAAAAGTTTCAATTTACTCCATTAAAGTTGATCTTTAGGTGTAAAATTATATTTGAAAATCTGTTGGTATCTATTTTTATTTCCATTCGATTAAAAGCATAAGGGGCCAATATACCATAAGATATATGAATCTGAACGTGAGGCAACACAAAATACTTGTTTGTAGAATAGGACAAAATAAAAAACGTTGTGTGTATTTTGTGTTGCATAGTCTCAAAAATCACAAACATTGAATTTTTGTAGATATGGCAACGTTGTATGTTTCCTCCTCCTAGGTGGCGGTGCTATAGTAATTTTTAGTTGTCTTAAAATTGTTGGCAGCAGTGTTGTGTTAAAGTGTTAATAATTTTGGCAATCTAGAAGATTTCTCTCGAGAAAATCTGATAACAGAATATTTGTGAATTGTAAACAAATCATCCTGGATTTGATTTCATTGGAGTTCTGTAGAAAAATGGATATGGATCCATCACCTAGCAGCGCCTTAGGTAATTTATATAAATTATTAACGGTAAACCTAGAAAATTTATTGTTATTGTAGGTTATGTCGTTTTGTATATTGTTGTAATTTTATTTAATTCTCTAATTTAGCTTTACCAAGAGTCGATGAGAATAATATAATCGAATCTAGATCACCAAAACAGCGTGTTATAGAATTATTGGATGTATTAGAAGGACATGTCGAGAAATTGCGTAGAGAAGCTTACAAATTGGAAGAGGACAGGGATCAATTATTGTCGTCCTTGGACAGTGTACGCAATACCGATCTAATATCCGAATTAGCTGACAGTACGCAACTTAATTATAATCTTTTTGAGTGTCTATAAAACTTAATTTTGTTTACCATTCTCTAGATGATCGTGATGATGTTGATCGCTATGCTGACCGTATTATGAGCCGTTGCATGACCGTAGAAGTGAAAATTCTAACACAACGCGATCAAATGCAAGAAGAGGCATTACATCAAGTCAATCATCTCATTGATAGTTTAGTTGTGTGTGTTAAGACTGATCCGTTAAATGCGAAAGCGCGCTGTGTATCATTTATGAATGCTTGTTCGTCGCATACAGTTATTGGTGTTACTGATAAGAAATTCGAATCAGCTTTATTGGGTTGTACACTAGATGATCAGAAACGGGTGAAAAAACGTCTACAAGGCTTATTAAATTATTTCGATAGATTAAATATTCAAACAATTCAATAAGAAAAAAAAATGTTGTTTGTTGTTGTTTATTGTCATCATCTATTTTCTTTCATCGTCTAAATGAATCTGTATGGTATTGACGTTAACGTGAGAGTAGCGAATTATTATACATAAACACGCTGCCAAAAAAATGTACTTGCAAACGGCTTAATATATGCTAAAATTCTACTTTTCACATTGACGGATCGATTGGTAGGTTCTTTTCGGTATTCGTTATGCACGTGCAAATTTTACTTACTACTGTCACGTTAACGTGAATAATTGATAGGCTTGGTTCAATTTAGATTATTCCAATTATGCTTACATCTATAAAATTTAAATATGTGTTATACAGACGTAATTCATGTAAAAGAGGCATGTATATAAATTACCAAGGAGAGGTAACCATGTTTGGAATTATATAATCACCCTTTTATCATTGCGATAGAAGCTAGGCAAACATAGTTTAAATAATGAAAGTGCGTAGTAGTTTAGGTTGTTTCTAGTCCTACCAAAATCTACACTTTCAAGGTGACTCACTTTAAGAAATTACGGGTGTTTTTTTTTAAATATTAATCATCAAATTGGATACAATCCAAGACTAACAGCTCAGGCAATCTATAAGTTTTACTTTTAAGGAAAATCCGGTTTTCTATAAAAAAAATCAACAATGACAGGTATAAAAACCAAACGTATGAAATCGATAATAAAATACGTTCTATATTGAAATATACATTTTTACAAGAAATAATTGCACTTAAAACGCGGCATATGTAGATATGCCACAAAATCAACCGATAAAAAAGTATTGAGCAAACAATTATACAATATAAAAATATACAGGTACGATAATAAAAAAATCTATAAAAATAAAATTGACAAAGTTAAAACACGGCAAGACAACAACAAAAATTGAAATCAATTTCAATCTCAATATTGTGTTAATAAATCTTTAGTTTCTACAACAAGATTTGCAAATAATGGCCGCCTATGTGGATCGGCTTCCCAACATGGATAAATAATACGAATATAAACAGCTTGAGGACATAACGGTGGACACGGAAACCTTTAAATTGAATAGAGGAAAAAAATATAGAACAAATATTGAGAAATATCGGTAAAATAATACCTGGCACCTGATTCTAGTGCATATAATAGAATTTGTTGTTCTTGTCCTTCGATCTTCTCTTGATTGATATTCGGCAATTTCGGTTCTTCACCGCAATTAAACATTTCACACATTGTTACACCAAACGACCAAACATCAGAACGTACAGAAAATTTACCATCACGTAAACTCTCTGGTGCATACCATTTTATTGGTAATTCACGATTTGTTTTCAATATATAATAATCATTAGTGCCCATCACTTGGGCTAAACCGAAATCAGAGATCTTTACATGATTCTCATCAACAACGAGTATATTTCGTGCAGCTAAATCCCGATGAACTACATTCTTTTTACCCAAATAATCCATACCCTATATTTTAATAAAAATAATAATTAAATTTTATATAAAAATAAAAAATAAATGGATTACATTTGCTATATCGAAGGAATATTTTAACAATTGTTTAGTGTGTAGAGATTCTCGATAGATTTTCAAGTAACTTTGTAATGAACCGTGCTGTACAAATTCCATAACTAGCGAAATTTCTGGCTCTCGTAGCACACCGAGTATTTCAACTATATTCGGATGTTGTAACGTCTACAATATGTCTTATTAATTTTGCTATTGCTAAAAATAAAGATTGAATACCTTCATTATGTCGATTTCTCTTTCGAAATCCTGTAGACCTGACGATAGAGCTGATGATTTTAATTTCTTTACGGCAACTTTTCTCGGTTCTATTGCCTTATCGCCTATATATTCCAATGTACCTTTATAGACTTCACCATAGAAACCTTGTCCGATACGCCCTTGTAACACTACATTACAATCATCATCTAATTCAAAGATACTCTGTATTGAATTGATACTATCTAATGATGTTGTAGCTGTTGAGAATGTGAAATTTGTTAAAATATTTGAAAAATCACATGAGAATGCATCTTCACAATTCAATAATTCTTCTGAATTCATCCAATTTTGTTGATTACTATTTATTGTCGATTGTTCATCGGACATTTCATTTGCTGAGACTAAATCATCTGATGTATATGGCATGAATGTTGATTGTGTTTTATTTGAATATAAACTACTTGATGATACACTAGCAGCATTCTCTAAATTACTAGCTGGCATTTTTGGGAAAACTTTTGCATATGAATGTGTCCGCCTTGAATTATATACTTGATATAAAATTTGATTAATATCACGCATCACAGCTTGTGGTTGTTTACGTCGATGTGGATCTGAATCCCAACATTCCATCATTAAATCGTAAATATCGGTAGGACAAGCGTTTGGACGAGGTAAACGTTTACCGCTAACATACCACTAAAAACAACACTAATTAAAATAAATATTTTAATTAATAATATTTAAGAATAATACCCTCATTGTCTTGACATGGTCTACAGTTTTTACTTCTTCACCAAACATAAAAATCTCCCATAGAGTTGTAGCAAATGCCCAAACATCAGCAGATGTTGAATGTTTAGCGTAATCAAGATTTGAATAACATTCAACAGGTATCCAGTGAACTCTACAATTATAATTCATATTAATAATTAAACAAATTAATTGAAGAAAAATTACTCTTTTGAAGCGTATGTTACATTGACTCCTGGATCGGTTAATTTTACAGTAAATGAATTTTCATCGTGCGTATTTACCATTAATTTTCGACAACGTATATTACCGTGAACTATACCATTTTCTTTCTACAATTATTTTTTACCTTCAATTAATTAATAATAGAAATAATTTAAAATTACCAAATGCCATAGAGCCGTTGCTAGATTACTGGACGCTTCAATTAAATCGACAGTCTTTAAAATACCTTTATGTTCACGTAAATATTGATCTAATGGACCTAAACGGAAATAATCAACAACCAATGAAACATTACTAGTTAATGTTATGCCATATAGACGGATTATAGCACTTGATTGTAGAAAAGCGTATTGTCCTGCGAGTTCTAGAAACTCCTAAAATAAATATAAAGAAAATATACAAAAAAATTTAATAAAATTGAAATTAATTACTTTCAAATAACGATCACAGTATTCTTGTTTTAATATCTTCATAGCGACTTCTACTTTTTTACCTTTAGTTACTTTCCACATGCTCCTATAGACCATTGTAAAGCCCCTGGAACTTTCCTTTTTCTCTCCTAAAATTAACAAATAAAAAAACAATTATTTATCAAAAATTTATTGCCATCTTGTATTAAGTCTACAATAACGGAAATAAATAAACAAAAATAAACCAACTAGAGATATAACAGAAATGACAATTATAATTAAAGCGCATTGAACATTCAGTTCGGTTTTTAACCAGCCGAATATCGGTTTTGTTAATTCATCTTCCATTAGATTTGTATAAAAATTCGGTGCTTTCTTTACTTGTAATTTAATATAATTCGTTACCCAATGTAAATTCAAATCTTTTTGTTCAATTAAACATTGCCAATTACCGTTGTGTATTGAATCCAACTGATCAAAATACATTGAATCAACAATTGATAATACTGTAATACCGTAATCTTTATAAATTCTATCGTTTAATAATATTTTCAAACTTAAATCTGAATAAATATAGCCTAAAACGATCGAATTACACGCAAATGTCCATGACCGAGTTGCACGTGTGACTATTGTAAAATCTTCAGTGATTACAATTAAACTAATCACACGTAAAACAAGCCGTTGTTTATTAATACGATACAACATACAAACATATACACCAGTATCAGAAATTTGAGCATCATGTAGTATAATGTTGTTACGTTCATATTCAATATGATCGATTTCTGGCTCAATAAATATACCATTTAATGTCCATTCGTCATAAGATTCAGGTGATTCTTTGTCAATTATCTTTAATAGTTGATCATCGTTTTCTAAACGTATTGTTTCACCTTCTTTAACAAACAAATTTGTTTGTGTTGTTTGTAATTTATGTTGTATTAATTCTAATGTTACTGGATTTAAATCACCACATTCGAAATTATTACAATGACCGATCTGTTTTGATGGTCCTTTACATAATTTCCCATATAAATTCGGTAATGGATTTGTACATGTACGTATACGAAAACCTTCACCACCACCACAAGTAACACTACATTGCCATTGTGACCATTTGGACCAACCACCATCACGTGGTGGACCGTCAATATCTAATGGTTTACAATTTATTGAAAATTTTAACCAACCATTATTGACGCCAATGGAAAACCAATAAATTAAAATTGGTTTTGCTGTATTACTATACGAGAATACAACAGTACCATTAATTTTAACAATAATTACAGTTTCATTAAATTTAATATCAATAATACTCCAAATATTTTCAACGATTTCAAGGCTACTATTCTGTTTGGAAACAATTTGACCTTTTAGCGATAATTCAATTTCATTTCGATTAAATTTCAATAGATAAAACTCCTCATCTGGTATTGTTATTAAACGTAACAATACAATTCCGTTAGTTCGTGCAAATAAAGTGAAATTTTTATGAATTAATTGTTCAGTCTCTGACCATAGACCTATTGGTAATAGTTTTGTGAAATGATCGTTATCTAAATATTCAGTAAAACATTCATTATTTTGAAAAAATAAACCAATCGGATTACCAGTAATTGAACCAAAACTTAAGAAAACTGGTTCAAATATCACATCATCATTTTTCCATTCAAATAATGGATCTGGTATACCTTTTAAACCAAATAAAACTTCATCTTTATTCATAATTAACCAATAATCATTCCATTTTCCTGTACTAATTAAATGTGGTAGAGTTTTTTGATTTTTTAATTGTTTTTGATAATATAAAACAACTTTCTCATTATTATCAATACCAATTGATAATTCAATTGAATTATCTAGATTTATTGGGAAAATTTGAAAAGTTATACCATCGAATTGATCAGGATTCCATAATTTTATACCGAAATTTAAGCCACCAATCTTCCAATGAGGTTTCATATAAATTTTCGAATTAATCTTTCCTGTTATGATGATATTCTCTTCAGGACGATCACAATCTCTAACATTACACAAATCCTGTACTACATTCGAATCAATTGTATAACACCAAGTTCCTACAATTA
>JAZBGW010003011.1:0-10150 GCA_037464815.1 Mylabris variabilis | reverse complement strand
GTGGGTCAGATGACAAAATGGTACAGGACTTCTCGTCTTAGAATTTCATCACCTATCTGCCCCTTAGGATGAAATGCGTGACTTACGGAACAGCCTGTATTTTTATATATACTGAGTTGGCAATTGCAACCAAATACAAAATATTTTGTCATGTTTTAGTTGGATAACGAAATACGTTTCTAGTTGATATGGCCAGTTGGTATCTCCATTTGTAACAATACTACTAGCTTATATTAATTAAAATTAAGGCTATTTGAACTACCCTATAGATTGTTTTAATTACCCTTTAAAGGCGTGCGTTGTTATTAATTTAATCTCAAAAACAATGCTGAAATTGAAACTTTTACATAATCCAGGATATTACATTACAGAATTTAAAAAATTCTCATTAGTTGTAGCGAATAGAATATCATCTAATATGCATCTTTTTGGACTGTTTTACTCTTATTTTACCACTAGATCTAACATTATTAGCTTTTATCAATAAAGTGATACACCTTCAACGATTTATGATTTATCCTAATAAAATCAGTAATAAATGTAGCTAGTAATATCAACATTAAACAGATTTTTATTGATTCATATTATCATCTGAATTATTATTATCATTTCGATTAATTGCCGAATTTTACGGATATTGCTCAAACTTAAAATGTTAATCATCTTGGTGGAATTGCAATCGTAAATTCCCCTAAAAATTGGCAATACTCCAGATTAAAATTTAAAATTATTACATTCTAGTAGCAGAAAAATGGGAAATTTTTAGAAAAGTACCAATAAAACTTTGGAAATAAAAATCTACCTACACTCGAGTTTTATTATTGGTCCGTTTGAGTGGAGAAAAAAAGCAGATTTTTTTCTGTTTTCCTAACCATCAACCCTTCGCCTTTCCAATAAAACTACCGATTTTATTGCTGGATATCTTTCTTGAACGATAAGAAATAATTCAAGTGATAAATAAGTGGGTGTTTTTTTTCTTTTTTTTTAATCAATTCTACTGAAATAAAGTGTTGATATCAATTTGAATCATCATTAGAAATAGTTACGTGACGTAATTACCTTAATATTAATGAATGAATTTAATGAATCAATGGAATTAATAGAAATATAAAAATATAAGGAATACAGAAAAAACACCGTCGACTATTTTTGATAATTGATATTGATATCTACAACCTGTGGATATAATATCTGATAAAATTTTATCAATTCCCATCAAAATAATCGATATTGGGTATTATTTGAACAAATTACAACTCACCCGTTTAACTTGGAAGTTCTCTGGCCGTAAAGTTTCTTGTATTTCTTGGTCTGGCCGAGCTGGTTGGGCAACAGATGTACGGAAATTGTCTAAAACATTCTTGAATGTGAACTTCTTCATGACGTCTCGTCGGTCGGGGTCCTTATCCCGTTTCATTGCACCACGTAAACACGGTCACGTCGTCGCCGTCGTCGTTGTTCCTTCCTTTTGCCTGAGCAATTCTACTGCATTATTCCCTCTAGATTTCCAACCCCCAAAATTTTGCAACAAAATCAATGAATCACACCATTTTGATGATGTTACAACCAAAATCTTGTATGAGAGATGCAAGTTTTGATCAATTTGATTCTTCTTTTTTTTGATAGCGAATTCACCAGTTGTTTGTACAACAACGAAACTTGCCAATGTTAATGTTCGTAATGCGCTCCTTCGCCTAGAATTCCAGCAAGATAAACCCGACCTAGTGCCCAGTTATCAATGTTCTAACAATAATAAAACCCATTTGCCGTTCTCACCGACTTGCAGGATATTTGTTGAAAAGTCAATAGTTGGGAATATCGCAGCTATGTCCATACAACTCGCCAGTTATGCGCCATAAGGATAACTGATAACGCGCAAGCCGAATCCACAATTTTTACGATATCAAACATACACACGCAGAAAAAAACAAATAAATAAACAATAATCAACTAAATTTCCATCGAAAATTTCCCAAAATTTACAGGAATTCGCGTTGAAATTTTGCAAGAAAATCAATCGACACCACACCTGTTAACAACACAATTGACACAATTTAAAATACCTGCAGAAATTGACAGATCGATATGACAGCGAAAAAAATCACCACATGTTGCGTATTCTAATCAAGACACGACACAGTACAACAGGATCAGTATTGGCAACTATAATAATAACAACAAAGACAGAATGATTGATTGTTGTCCTATATTGACACGAAATCAAGCAGGAAAAACAACTCACAGCTGATTATTATAGATCAGGTATTAGAAATAAATAGTCCGCTCGAACTAACATGCACCAATCAGAATGAAGATTATCCATCCATTTATTAACTATTTATTAACAAGAAAATCAAATATTTTTTGTAGTTTTCGTTCAGTTCTTGCAAAATTAATAAACTCATTTTCAAAATTTAGTATGATTGAAAAAAATAATGGCATTATACAGAAAAAATTATTTTGAAATATTGTAGTGACGTCACGTTGCGCGATGTTTGTTTAAGTAACTCAGATTGAGCCAACATGGTATCGGATAAATATGTTTGCGGAACAGCCGACTAGACCTGGGTTATCATGACGCATCAGATTTAATAAATAACCAATTTTGTTTGCCAACAATCGAGCTAATTTCGTTAAAACTGTGAAATACAGTAATTTTAAGTTTCCTAATTAAATGTAAAAATGGTTTTTCTTAATGTTTTCATAAAAAATTGCGCATTAATTTGTTACCAACGGCAACGCGATTTGCTTAAAGTAGGGTAAGTTGAGCGCTAAATTCAAATTTTCTTGAGATTTTTTTTACAAATCTGTGTTATGTAATTTGTTATTGATTTCGGTATAGGAGATATGGTGCATTTTTTACAGCAGGTTTCGCTCTATTTTCCGCCAAAAAGATCGCTATCGATACGTCTCAATTTATGGCATTACCGGTGAGTAATGTCAGTGACTTGGAGAAGGCCCTACTCGACAATCCAAACGATATAAAAGCCCGTATGGAATTGATGATATTACGTGTACAAAGTGAAGTATGTCATGCTCTAGAGAAAGAGGACGATTGCAATAAATTCCAAATTGATAAATGGCAACGTAAAGAAGGCGGTGGTGGTATAACTTGTGTATTACAAGATGGTCGAGTTTTCGAGAAAGCCGGTGTTAACGTCTCTGTTGTATCTGGACATTTACCGCCTGGTGCTGTAACGCAAATGCGCTCACGTGGTAAAAAATTAAAAGACGGCCAATTACCATTCTTTGCTGCTGGTATTAGTGCGGTAATACATCCGAGAAATCCAATGGTACCAACAATACACTTCAATTATCGTTATTTTGAAGTTAAAGATGATGATGGTATACAATGGTGGTTTGGTGGTGGTACTGACTTGACACCGTACTATTTAAATACAGCCGATGCTCACCATTTTCATTCGATATTAAAAGAGGCCTGCGATAAACACGATAAGACATATTATCAACGTTTCAAGAAATGGTGTGATGATTATTTCTATATACCACATCGGGGTGAAAGGAGAGGTATCGGTGGGATATTCTTCGATGATTTAGATACACCAGATCAGGAATCTTGCTTTAAATTCGTTACTGATTGTGCTGATGCTGTTATACCTTCATACATTCCATTAGGTAAACAAATCGAAATTATTGGGGGCCAACAATAAATGGCTAAATTTGTTTGTTCAATTATAGTACAACGGCATAAACATGCCCCTTATACAAAAGCTGAAAGAGAATGGCAATTATTAAGAAGAGGTCGTTATGTTGAATTCAATCTAATCTATGATAGAGGTACGAAATTTGGATTGTACACACCTGGGGCGCGGTACGAGAGTATCTTAATGTCACTACCATTAGAAGCTGTAAGTTGTCGTAATTGTAATTAATTTAAAATATAAGAATTAATTATTGTAGAGATGGGAATATATGCATCAACCAAGCCCATTAACACCAGAAGGTCAACTTTTGGAAGTACTTCGTAATCCTAAAGATTGGGTTGAAGAGTGCTCCTGTCCCGAACACCTAAAAAACTAAAATAAATAATTCGCTAAATTTTTATCAGCATTTTTATTTTATAAAATTTCAAATTCGAATTTCTTGCTCTTATTGATTATCATGCAGTTGTGCCAATATTTAACAGGGTTATTAGTAGAGTTAAGTTGGAGACATTTATGTTTTCTAAACTTGGTTGCCAAATTGGTCATTTTTTCGGTAAACACTCGAATATATTCTTTAGATATTATTCAATGCGTTTTGATTATAGTGGTTTATTGATAACAATATTTACCCCAAAGATGAGTTGAATGAGTTATTATCAATTGGGACTTTACAAGTGATTTTCTTTCCTTTGATTCGTATTCTACTGATTTTATGGGAAAGTATATGACAATGCTGTATACAAATGTCACTTGTAAAGTTTAGAATTTGATGTTTTCAATTAAAAATTATGGATGATATTAAGGTAGTTACTTCAGATTTTGTTAAATTACAAATAACCACATCGAAAGAGGACTCAGCATTTTATGAGAAACGTTTCCCGAAAGATCTCACTATTGCCGAATTGAAGGTAAGCCGCCCCTCGAAGAAACATAACCTCAATGTCGGTAAATTTTCCAAAAACATTTCAGGCAAAACTCGAATTGATAACCGGCGGCAATACTAATACGATGAAATTGGAAGGTTACGATAAAAATGATCGAAGAATCTGTGAATTAGCCGATGACAATTCAGTATTAGGTTCATATCCATTAGACGATGGTATGCGTTTACACGTAATCGATAATTTCAATATACGAAACGAGTTTGAAGTTGGTGATGTTGAGAAATATCAATTGCCTGATGAAGAATATGCAAAGAAAGCCGATTCGTTACGGGCATTTTTGATGAAGAACAAACTAGGACAGTACAACGAGGAGAATTTTAGGAAGAAAGAAAAACTGGAAGCTGAAGAGAAACAGTTAGCGGAAAATACACCAATTGGTGCACGTTGTAAAGTTACTGTATCGAATGCACCATGTCGACTTGGTACTGTTATGTATGCAGGTCCTGTTGAGACATTGCCAGGCTATTGGATCGGCGTTAAATACGACGAACCACTTGGTAAACATAATGGAACGTAAGTTTATCAAAATTGATAAATTTATCGATTATTTTATTGAGAATTTTAGATTTAAAGGTAAAGAATATTTTGTATGTCCACCGAATTATGGTGCTTTCGTTAAACCCAATAATGTTGAATGTGGCGATTTCCCTGAAGAAGATTACGATTTAGATGAAGAAATTTGATTCAAATTAAATTCTTTCAAAATACGCTGCAATATTAATCCAGTCGCTTTTTTTTAAAAAAAATATCCATTTATTAATGAAGTAATTAAAATTTAAGACAATTCTGTTTTGATAATTAAAATTTCCTCCGTTTAAGTATTTCAGGCTTCCAATTAATTGGATGTGTTTCTTCTGTTGCTGTTTCGTCTTCTTTATAAATTTTTATAGTTTTATCAGCTTCTGTTGTTATCAATCTTGAACCGGAATTATCGAATATCATTGAAAATATACCAGCTTCACTGTCCATCGATCCTGGTTGTACTGGTGCCTAAAACACAAAAATATTTCTATACTCCAAAAAAATTGGAAACTTCCTAGTGATTTACTTGTAATCTTTGGAAATTATATCCAGTCCTCCAGTCCCAGAAATGTAATGTTCCATTATCACCACCGGATACTAATACACCTTCTGGATTTACAGCCAAACAATTAATTATAGCATTATGCCCGGATAAATTCTGTATGAATTTGCCATCCGGGCATTTCCATTGTTTTATATTATCTGGTGAACCGGAAGCGAACATATTCCTAAAATATTGATTAATTTCAATTAATTATTGTAACGGAATTCAAATAATTATTTACAAGGTTGGATGGAAGATAACATCGCGTACACTCTTCTTATGATTGGTTAATGTACAAATTGATTTACCAGCAGCTAAATCCCACAATCTGATTGTTGTATCATGTGAACCAGTTATAATTTGAGGTTCTTGTGCTTGTGCTATAACACTAGCTACAGTATGCGTATGTCCTGTTAATGTATGCACATTTGCTTTCGTTCTCATATCCCAAACACGTGCTGTTGAATCACGTCCAGCTGTTATTAAAACATCAATAGTTGGATGTAAGGCTAATGAATAAACAGCTGAAAGATGTCCGTGATAATGTCGAATTACCTGTAAAATTAATTGATAAATTTAAAAAGAAATATTTCGTTTGTTATTGTAAACAACAATACTTTATTATATTCAAGATCCCAACATTTAACTTGACGATCTTCACCACAACTGAATAAATACGGATGCCGACTACTTACAGCCAATCCACGAACTGTACTCACATGACCTGTTAATGAGACTTTTAATTGACCACTTGCCAGATCCCAAATTTTGATTATACGATCAGCTGCACCCGTCGCAAACCACTACAAATCAAAGAAAAACTGCATTATTTAGCGTTATTTTAGAAATTGAACAAAATGGTTAACCTCATTTCCTGGCTCGACAGCAACACACCGTACCCACCCCAAATGACCGGCAATAACCCGATACAACTTCCACGGGGCATGCCATGTCGGTTTCGGCATCGTTGGGGCTTTTTTCATCAAATTCATCAATTGATTCTGTGTACCACCACCAGTATTTTGCGGATTTCGTGTCATTAAACTTGTATCCGTATATGGTACAACAGCATTCTCATTATTTATATTATTTGAATCATCCTGTACTGTACCAGGTGGTGGTGGATTTGGTCCAGCTTCGGATTCGCGTAAATGTTTCATTGCTTGCATCTTTTTTACATCGTCAAAAACTAAACCGTATAAATCACGAGCTTTTATTGCTTTCCTTAAACGTTCCCTAAAACAAATAAGGATATTTTTTTGATAAAAACAAAGGGTTGAACCTAAGCAAAAATTGATAGACTTACGCTTTTTCATCAAGTGGTGGTAACATTCCCTGATTTGATAAGAACATATCATGGGATCTTTTCAATGAGCGAAATATTAAAGTTGGAAGGGGGTGTTTTTGGATATCTTCAGTCATTCTTATTTAGGCTTTTTGGGCTTTTTATTTATTATTTATTCAAAAAAAATCATGAACATAACCTTACAAAACTACCGAAACACAACGTACTAAGGAACTAATAGTAGCTCTAACAAACATAGGTTAGCGCTATCTAGGTTGGTTTAAAGCATTGATCTAGTATTATATGGATAGCGCTTTCGCTAGTTTCGTCTGTAGCCTCTGACCGGCTAACCAGTTAGGCAACACACTAAATATCCCATTTATTTAAATTAATTAAATTGCGTCTAATTATTTTAATCGCAATTTCATCAACAAAACCAAAACTTTATTTTTATGAATAAATGAAAAAATACTAGTGCTTCTGTTGCATGTCAACATATACCAAATAGCGATTACTGTTCACTCTGTTTTTTTATGCTTATGCTCATTTTATCAGTTAATAGCAGGATCATAGACTTATTTTAGATTGTCGCGCGATTATCGTCAGCACACGCTACAGACATACGTGACTCTCGATTTTTACTATAAACGTAATTTATATGTTTGTATTTAACTAATTACTTGAACCCACCTACTCTCTGCGTTTATGAAAATGTAGCAAGAGGGGGGGCAAAAATCAGCTACAGTAGACCGTCTGTTGATTGTTTGTGACGTCGCTCAATCAGTTTATCAACTACGTTGAATCATTGTAGTGTTACAATCGCCACAAATAAACGGATAACTCCATTGAGATATCGATGGAGATTGAGTTCAGTTGGAGAGAGGTAAGATGTAAGATATAATACATATAGTTCAGAGTAGTGACGTCACTGATACGCAAATGCGGGCAAATTCCGCCGCTAAGACATCAGTAATTAGCAGAGCAAGGCGTTTCACTCCCTACTGAGAGTGATTACGTCATCGCCTTATACGCTTATACTAGGATAAAAGTTAGCGCAATGCTCTAACCGGTGTTGCGCATTTTGTATTATCTAACCAATCTTTTACCTATAGTGACAATATATATATATATATAATCAACCGCTCGTAGCTTCAATATGATCTCGTTACCATGCAACAAAAACTCAGGTGGTCGATTGGAGTCAATTTAAAGTCTCCCACCATAAGATGTTTAACGAGGTGGCGAACATAGAACGGAGAAGACATTTTAAATCTCTATTGTTTCAACACAGACAGAATAATTTATCGTGCAACTAGCGTGCGTTTGCAGAGAGACAATACCACGAAATTTTAAGTCGAATTCACACGTCTGCTCTAGTAGTAATAGTAATAATAATAATGAAACAATAATAGTAGAAATTTTAGCTACCTACCCCTGTTTGTCTCATTATTACGGGACAAAGCGCTACCTATAGATATACCAGATCGATGGTTAGAGCGTTAGAGGGCAACATTTAGTTAGTGTAATACAAGAATAGAAATGTCATGTGTTTCCTAACCTATAATGTAAAGCAAATACGCGCCAAGATAACGTACTGAGATCAATTTTTTCGATACTTTTTTTGGCTGAAAAATCTATCAGAGTAAGTATTTTTGTGAATTATTTTTTGAAATTTTTAATTTTGTTTTTGATGTGTAGATGAGTGACGTGAATTCTCATGAATTATCCGTTGAAGACGACGAAATGAAAATCTACACGAAATCAGCTCTATCAGCCGTTACATTTAAAATAAGTAAATTCCATCTTCATTTTCTATAAATTATCCAACATTAATTATCAATAATACGAATATTTACAGTTTATGGAGAGCAGGATTTAGAAATGAAAGCTACCGATAAAGGGATTTGCTTTAAACCAGAGATGGCCCATCAAATATTTGGTGATAATGAAATGATATTTGGTTATAAAAATTTACGAATCACTTTAAACTATCTGCACAATTCGGCGAAATGTTTTGTTGAGATCGACTATAGTGATAAGCTTGGTGTAAAGGTGAATAATCGTAAAACTACCGCAACACCTGAACCGGATAACATACTGGAATTGTTAAATGATTGGCTGCCTTGCAATTATCGTACCGATAAATTGAAATTTTTAGAAGATGTAAAAGAGGAGAACCACGAGAAAATCTATGGTGAAGTATTGTCAACATACACCCTTAATGATAGTAAAATTTCCAAATTTTTATTGTTGTAATAGTCTCTAATCATTACAATTTTAGACACTTACAAGTTTACAAAATGCGATATAAGCGATGGTGAATTTCGTCAGTTCCATGAACGTTTCGAAACCTATATGATATGGTTCATTGATGGTGCGAATTTTATCGATCTCGACGATACTAATTGGATGTTATTCTATGTTTATGAAGAGAAAGTAGATACTGAAACAAAACAAATCTATACAACACCAATCGGATTTTGTACAGTTTATAAATTCTATCATTATCCAAATCTAATCCGTACACGTATTAGTCAATTTTTAATTCTACCATCACATCAACGATTGGGTATTGGAACCAAATTCTATTCAACAATATTCGATTACTTAAGTAAATTACCAAATGTTGCCGATATTACCGTTGAAGAACCGACTGAAGTATTTCGTAAAGTCCGCGATTTCTCCGATCTCTTATTAATCTATGAGAATTTCAAAAAAGATTCAATCGATATTAATCTTCATCAAAAAAAATTATTTGATATATTAAAAAATTATAAAATTTGTAAGAAACAAGCACGTAAAGTTTTGGATATGTTGGAATGTTTTAAAGCGAAGAATAATGGTGCCACTGATTATTTGAAATTTAAAGAGAAACTGAAAAAACGCATAGAAGATGAAATGACTGTAATTATTCTGAATTTTAATTGTTTTAATGATTGATTGATTTTTTCAAATATTTTACAGAAGGAATTACGTGGCAGTAAGAGAATTTGTAATATGGAGCGTGGCGGTGTGGCTGTAGAAATCGAAAATTTAAAAGAAAGAGTTAGAGAAGAGTTTAATCGTTATCTTGATAGTTTCGAGAGTCCGTTAAATCGCCTTAAACATTATTTAAATAAGTAATTTCGTCTGCTCGGTTAAATTACTATTAATTGTAAATTATTTCGTATTATAATTTCTATAATTGTAT
>JAZBGW010003009.1:0-10153 GCA_037464815.1 Mylabris variabilis | reverse complement strand
ACCCTCTCGTTTATCTAATTCTTTCTGAGTGTAATGGCGTAGTGTTTTTTCAAACATTGTTTACTGTTGTTATAGCAACTCGATCTTCACAATTTAAATCAGTGGTAGGTTGATAATTATAAAAAAAATTATTAATTCGTTTTTAAACAATTTTTTCACGTTCATACTCGTCCTGCAACGACTAACTTTCTGTACTTGTGTTGTAATATACTATAATAGAGATAAGAGACCATTTCAAGGAAAATTACAGTCTTCGATCCAATTCGATTTCTAAACTTATTCTCCACAAACCGCGCTTTTTCTCCGACTAGATAGCGAATTAAACCATAATCTTTTAGTATATTGCAATACAACTATTGTTGTCTCGAATCCCACACCATAAAGCAACATAACTAAAAAATCAAATACAGCAAATTGCATCAAATTCCCAATTTATTACCGCAACGCTTTACCTGGATTTCTCCTATTTTTAACAATTACTAAAAGCAAGCTTTCATCTGGAAATATTTCTCTCAAGTTCCTGCACGGAAATTTGCGTGACATGCGCGCAATTTTCAAATTGTCTTGTGCGTGAAGAGCTTTTCTAGTTTGAAATTTCAGTAGCGTCGCGACGTCCATACAACGTACAACAATTGCATGTTAATCGTAACGGCGTCGTTTCGTTAAAAGTAAATTAAACAATTTTTTAATTATTTATTGATTGCTTCAAGGTCAGAACGGTTATGATAAATTTATTATAAATTATGTGATAAAATTTCTAAGAAATATTCAAAATAAGATCGTTCGATTGCAATAATCGACAACAAGATGCGGCTAGTGACACGACAAAATGAAAAATATCTTGGAATTTTACAAGTTCTCCTCTTAATTGGTAAGTTTTTGTTCAAATACATTGTGATTAATTTGGGTTAATTACAAGAATTGATGATAACATTTTAATCATGAAAGTTGAGAGACAAGTACATATAGATAAAGTTTCATATAGAAATAATCCAACTGTGTTTTTGTATGATTCGTTTCTATAAGAAATCTTCAATTACAATTCTAACTACACTCTAGTAGAGAAATATTTAAATAAAACTAACTAAAGTATTTTTTAAAATCGCTTAAGAGTCGACATTTCATCTAAAATTGTGTCGAATACTTTATTATATATACAGAAAGAATTTTTTTTATAATTTCTTCGATTGATTCTATTCAATAAAGAAACGAAAAATATTTCAAGTTAACGTACAAACGGTGAAATTCAATGTAAACTCTTCAATTTACAATTCAAATCGCTTATTGATTATTAACAGTTCTCCAATTAACGGTAATATAAACTTTTTAACAAGAATCTATACTTTTACAACTTTTCCGATATGATGCTGAAAGTTTCACAATTTTTTTATCAATTATATAATCGTCTATCTATCGTTATCAGGTTGAAAGTTCAAATAAATATATCTTGAAAGTTCAATAAGTGTTTTAAAATATCTCTTAAAAAAGTAACTTCTAGCGTTTATAAATCCATATATCAAACTCAAAATTATCAGCTTTGTGACGTCTCATAATACATTTGTTATCATAAACATCATTATGTTTTCAAATATTATAATCGTTGCTTAATTAAGCAAGGCTAATTAAGCCGAATTTCTTAAAACAAAAACGTTGGTCACATTCAAAAGATATTTATTCAAATATTTTTATCATCAAACAATTTTGTCGGCGAATATTTTGTTTATATTCAATTATCGATTTGATATTAATTGGCAATTTCCAATTGAGGTTTCAATTTTGGTTTGACGCTACAGTCAAACTCAACTAACTTGACCGGCTTTGAAAACAGTAAGCAACGGTGTTATAACAAATACAGTTGCAAATGACTAGCTATAGATTGAATATCTTAAAGCACGCTAAATTGTATTTACTGCTTATCAGTTCACTTGAGTCGTGTGTCGACTCTAATCGCTTAATTCTCCACATACACACCTGAGTGTTATCGATTCAATTAAACTGTTGACCGCCGGTATTCTACTACAAAAATCGAATTTTTATAAATAAGAGAGTAGGATCGGAACACTTTGAGCTTTAAATATTAAAGTTAGACTTACGGTAATTGGTGGAAGAAGAGATTTTCGTAGGTTTTTAAGTTTATGCGATAAAGTGTCGATAAAGAAACACTCAAATCTATTGCCAGTTTAATTACAGTTTAAATTGATTTTAATTTTAAAAAATAATTTCCCCAAACGTATAACGGTTTTTTTAATGTATCAATTTGTAAATTTCATCGTATGTTAAAAGGATGCTGGAGTTTAATCTCTATTCAATGTCATTTTTCTTTAATCATCGATTTCTAGCTTGTTTTTTGAGATATTCAAACGCTGTAACAGCATTGAACTGGGCGTTTCACGGTGCATTCGAAGAAGTTTTCCATTTTGGAAATTTTTCAGTAAATTTCAAAGTGCAGAGGAAAATGTTGGAGCATGTTAATTTTTTTGAATCATGCAGTTTCTACAATTTTAAAGATAAAAAATTGTACAGCAGCTTGTTTGAAAGCTTATTCATGGACGGAGGGCAGATGGATTTCAAAAAAATCCAATTTTGGAGAATCAAAAAATTATTGAAACAAATTAAGGAAAATTTTCTAACTTTTTTAATTTTCCAAAAATGGATCTGCCCTTCGCCTATGAATCAGCTTTCAAACAAGCTTTTTATCTTTAAAATTGTAGAAACTGCATGATTCAAAAAAATTAACATGCTCCGACATTTTTTTCTGCACTTTTTTATGTAGTGAAAGTTTTCCAAAATGAGAAATTCTTTCGGATGCTCCGTGAAGCACTCAATTTAACTCTGGTTACAGCGTTTGAATATCTCAGAAAACAAACGAGAAATCGATGATTAAAGAAAAATGAAAAATTGTCACTTTTTCGGACATTCAATAGAGGCCGAACTCCAGCATCCCCTTAACGGTATGTAAGACTTATATATGAGCATGCGAAAATAGTCAGCTTTTAAACATCGATTATTTGCTTGTTTTTTGAGATATTCAAACTCTGTAAAAGCATGGAATTGAGCGTTTCACGGTGCATTCGAAGAAGTTTTCCATTTTGGAAATTTTCCAGTAAATTTCAAAGTACAGAGGAAAATGTTGGAGCATGTTAATTTTTTTGAATCATGCAGTTTTTACAATTTTATAGATAACAAATCATACAGCAGCTTGTTTGAACGCTTATTCATGGACGGAGGGCAGATGGATTCCAAAAAAATCCAATTTTGGAGAATCAAAAAACTTATTGAAACAAATTAAGGAAAATGTTCTAACTTTTTTGATTTTCCAAAAATGGATTTTTTGGAAACCATCTGCTCTTCGCCTATGAATAAGCTTTCAAACAAGCTGCTGTACAATTTGTTATCTTTGAAATTGTAGAAATTGCTTGATTCAAAAAAATTAACATGCTCCGACATTTTTCTCTGCACTTTTTTATTTAGTGAAAGTTTTCCAAAATGAGAAATTCTTTCGGATGGTCCGTGAAGCACTCAATTTAACTCTGGTTACAGCGTTTGAATATCTCAGAAAACAAACGAGAAATCGATTATTAAAGAAAAATGAAAAATTGCCACTTTTTCGGATATTCAATAGAGGCCGGACTCCAGCATTCCCTTAACGGTATGTCGGACTTATACAGGGTGTGTCCTAGTGATGGGACATTAAAAGTATAAGAAGATTTAATTGATGAATGTTTCTGAAATTTGGTATATAACCATTTTGGCGCTTGAAGTATTTTCATTGTTCTAGCAACCCCCGTTATATGGGGTAGTACACCCTACTCTCTTATTTTAAATAGAATGGTATATTTTTTATTGAATTTTTAAATTTTTTGATAAAATCAAAGGGGACTTTAATAATACGACCTAGGGTCTAACGCTGAAAGTTTTTCAGATATTTAGACTTTTCATGAAATTTTACATTTTGCAGTGTTTGATTTAAAAAAAAACGTATTTTTTAAACTATTGCTACTAAAATTATGATATTTGGAATATAAATAGCATAAACAATGTTCTTTTTAGTAAAGCATAGCGTTTAATTATCTTGCAGCGTTTGGCTGAAATAAATTTTCCTTTCAGGCAATTTTCAAAGTATAATATCTTGCTTATTTTAAATAGAACACTATATTTTTCTTTATATGGTTGGACAGATAAAAAATATCTATATTATGAGTTTTTTGATCGAACATTGCAAAATTTAAAATTTCGCCAAAAGTTCATATATCTGAAAGACTTTCAGCGTTAGACTATAAGTTTTATTATCAAAGTCCCCTTCAATTTTATCAAAGAATTTAAAAATGCAATAAAAATATACTGTTATATTTAAAATAAGAGAGTTGGGTATACTACCCCATATGACAGGGGTTGCTAGAACAATGAAAATGTTTTCCAACGGTACTTCAGGCGGCAAAATGGTTATATACCAAATTTTAGAAACATTCATCGATTAGAACTTCTTATACTTTTAATGTCCCATCACTAAGGCACATCCTGTATATGAGCGTACGAAAACAGTCAATTTTCAAACATTGATCATTTGCTTGTTTTTTAAGATATTGTCAAAAACTGACGTGTGTTGGATAGAGCATTTCAAGGTGCATATTCCTAAGCTATCTATTTTAGAAAAATATAATAAAATTCTGAATGGCAGAGAAAATTCTAAGAGCTCGTGTTTTTCGTGCATTTACCTTCATAACTAGCTAAAACTTATTATCAATTTTCAATATTTATCAAGTGATTTAGATGGAAAATTGAAAAAGCTTCCAATTTGAAAATTGGATCTTAAGCGAGCTTCACATCACCGTTCTAAATACGAGAGTATAATTTTCTGTCTTTGAAATTATGCAAGGCATTAATTGATTTTTTTTTAAATTTTCTTCAGTTATCGAATAACTAACAAACATATCGGGCAAATTCTTCAAGATTTATGAATTTCTTTTAATTTTCCATTTAAATCAATTGATAATTATTGGAAATTGATAAGAGTGACCAAGTTTTAGGCAGTTATGAAGGAAAATGAACGAAAAACACATAGTCCAAGAGTTTGCCCTGCTATTCAGAATTTTGTCAAATTTTTCCAAAACAGAAAGCTTTAAGAACATGCAGCTTGAAATTCTCTATCCAACGCATACCAATTTTTGACAATAGCTTAAAAAATAAGCGAGTTATCGATGTTTGAAAATTGACTATTTTCGCACGCCGAATCGACATAAAAGTCCGGAATCGCTTCAATATACGGTTTTATTTTCGAATAATTAAATCATTTCTATCAATACGGTACCCTATAAACTCTAGTCTTATTTTGTTCTATATAAAAATTGAGTTTTTTTTAATTATTATACTATATCTTTGAACTATATTGACCCGTGTTGCATTGAATGCGACTACTCTTTATATAATTTTTTTCTCTCTGCTTTAAATAGCGAAAGACTACAAATACATTCACCTATTCAATGCATTTGCAGTGTACATTTACATTTTCTAATGGTATAAATAAGCAGCTCCAAATGTCGTATCTTTAGAAATAATTATACTGGAAATTTAAAAAAAAAACATGGTCGAGTTTCAACATTGCAATCATCAAGTCAATGTAAACAGTTTTCCTATTAAATCAACTTTACCTATTACTATCATTAAAGTTTAACAATACATCAACAATTTGAATGTACCAAAAGCGGACATTTAATTGAATCCAGACAACTGTTTTGTCGGTTGTCAATTTCAAATGGTTAATATCTTATATACATTGAACATATCAATTAATTTAAATTATGCCAACGTAAATGAAATTGTGTCTATTCAGAGATACTATATAATAATAATAATATTATCATATGAATGAGAGATTATAATAAAAATTCTAAAAGTATTATAATAGCAGTTAATCTAAAGTTTTCCGTTCATATACAGTTACAAACCATTAAGGAAGTTTTAATTTAGCGATATTAACCTTCCAACTGTGGATATAAAGTTTTCATTGCAAAACTGATTACTTTATCATTTTTATTACTTTCTGACTCCCATACGAATTGGAATTATAAATCTACACAGATTGCAAACGAATGACTTGAATAGGGCACTAAATACTGACAAAACTATCTTCAAATTTGTTGTTTTAATCAATTAAATTGAAAATTTTACAGGTATTTCGTCAAGATATACAAACGGTGTACGTATTAATCGTCTCCAGGTGCCGGAAGTGACACAACTCGGTGCTCCTGTCGTCCTCGATTGTGATTACACCCTCGAGGAATCTTTAGATGACGGCCTTGTTGTTAAATGGTTCTTCAATGAACTACCAACACCAATCTACCAATGGATACCCAATAAAAAACCACAAGAATTAGGTGAGTCTTCTGTCCAAAATTAATATTCGTTTTATATCGCCGGACCATTATCATCAATCATTTATGTTGACAGTACAGAAGTGAGTATTACTATTCGTGAATTACGGATTCCGTTTGCTGGAATAGCTTTTAAAAGAGATGTAGTAATAGTAGATGGATGGGGAAATAAATCCGATTTGGTCGGATGACACTTATTAAGTCCAATGAGATGACCTAGCACTTTGACCGGTCTCGCGTTCTCTACCAGTCGCTTTTAAAATATATAAATTGCACATTTAACTTTGATCTTTTCAATCCTAAACTTATGGATTTAACACTGAAATTATTCCAAGTTTTTAATCTTTAATTATATCCAAATACAGCTGCAGTTCATCCCTATTATCAACAATAATCCGGTGAAATTTCATTATGTCTCAAATAACAGTCCGCTTTGTTTGTGCGACTATTATTTTCCAACTTGATGAATTTTAATTTAGTTAATGTTGAGTTTGTATCACTTTTCAAGAACAAGTATTTTTCATAAACTTTTCAGCGATATTCTTGCAAGTCTTGCTGAAATATGACGTAATTTCTGAAGTGGATTAAGTGAAACAACACAAACGGTGTGTGTTGGTTGTTAAAAAATGGTGGATGCGCCACAACAATTCGGTTCTTTAAAAGATGCTCCAGTTTCGATTCAACAAAACGATAGATTCTAAATTACAAATCCAGACCTTGTCGTTATTTGTTTTCAATTTAAATTTCAATTATTCACAGTTTGTTTATTTAAAATAACAGGGAGCAAAAATATGAGAGCTGGCATTATTTTTGTACACATGAAAATAGATATTTTTATTCATTTTTCAGGTATATTGAAAGGCCGACTGAATCTTGAATATTCCGCTAGTACAGATACGAATAGCGTACATCGAGCATTGCATATCATCCAACCAGGTCCGGATTTATCCGGTGATTACACCTGTATGGTTTCCACGTTCGGTAGTGAAGATCGCAAAACTAAAAGGATGCTCGTCTTTGGTAAGTTCAACAATTCAATCGGATACACTTTGGATATTTCAAATTTTGCATATGTATGAGTAGTTGAGTGAACATTGGACATTTCAAGTTAATTACAGTGGATCTTTATGATATTGTTCAGAGTTGAAGATTTGTTGACTTGGCCGGGAACTTTGTGGAATTATTACACCAACATGACGTTATAAATAATTCAACAGGAATCTTATAGAGGAAAACTTCCATAAATTATGATTAAAAAATGACGAGAGACAGAGAGTGGAAGAGGAAAAAAGCTAAAGTTACAATTTTAAAACGCAAATCCCCAACAAATCGATTCATTGTTTCAAACAGAAACTACAAGGAGCCGAGGGAAAAAACCACACAGAATTTGAATAGGAGTCTGTTCTGTACAGATTTAAACCAGTTTTGTGTTTTTAATAAGAGTTCCTCTTTAGTGAAAGTCTTCCTTTATTGTTTTATTTATTCATGCAATCTTTGTGCCGTTGACGTTAAATGAAATATTATTAGCATACCAACACAAAAGGATCGTCGAGGGTGCTACTTTTGTTCGAGCTTGATTTCCGAAAAAGTTTGTGGGCTTCCCAAAATTTTCAACCAATTTTATCAAAAGTAATTGATCGAATTCCCATCTGGTCGGTACAACAGAAAGACGTCGTCGAATTTTGTCGAATTAAACGCGGATTAGAGTAAATCAATTCGAGTCTCTAAATATCTCTTTTTCCCTCATTATGAGAGAACGTAATTACAACTGTCATCGATCTGTATGTAGTGTGGTTTGATTAAATTTCGATGCTGCAGGCGAACATTCCCCCTCTGCCCTATCTCATCAATAAAACTCCAATTCCAAACAAAACACTATTTTGTAAATAATTCGATTTTATTAATTACAGTACCGGAGAAGAGGCTCGAATTGCGGCAAGAATACGTAAACGATGGTGTATTGCAAGTTGTTTGTTCAGCTGAAGGTGTTTTTCCTAAGCCTAATATGAGTCTACATGTGGGCAACAGGTAATAGTTGTGCGATCAAAACTATTATTGTTACAGTGAAACAATAGTTGAATAGTTATTATACTGAAATATCACAATGCTACATCGAGTTTCAGCTCGGATGTCTTTATAAACATTCCAGATATGATGCAACTTTCAGGAGGAAATGTTCAAATAATAAAAGTGCACTTATGTAAATATTTTCCGGTAGAATATAAAAAGATACGAGAATAGAATAAAATTTCCATTCGTATTCGATTCAACTATAATAATTACCTACAATATGATTTGTTATTAATTATTATTAGCAGATTATGGTTGATTTGAATTTCATATATTCCAGTGAGGTGAACACATCAATCGTATCAGTACAGGAAAGGGCCGGTCTGTACGATATTAAGGCCACTGCCGAGGTGCCGTCTTTGAACGGTCCGGAAGAGTTCTCGTGCGAACTACGTATACCGCAGGCCAATTATACTGTACGAAAGGAAGCCATCTATTACCCTGGTGAGTGCTTATTTTCCACTCAAAAAAATAAAATAAAAATCCACCCCTCTCTCTCTCTCTCACTGTAATTACCGTTTATTAATCTGTGATGATCGTGTGAAATTAAATGAATTTATAATTTGGAAATTTCAATTAAACAAGCAAGGCTGTGTTAAATACTCTCGTTTAAAATTCAAATAACTCGATGAAACAGCCAAACAATTTTTCGCCTTCCAGCTATTTTATTAAATCCAAGATAAAGTTGTTGAATTTATAAAAGTTTGTATTTCATTAATACGATAAACTTACTTTAAGACCAATAATAATAACAAACAGAAATTGGTTATTCCAATAAATAAGCAACTAAAAAGTTTGATTGAAATTAATGTTTGAATTATAAATAACCAATCAGCTATTTATAATGAAAATAAAATATCTTCTCGTAAATCTATATGGGCAAGTTTCATCAAGCTTGAACAATGAATGTTTTGTTGAAGTTTACAAATTCAACTTAGGCTCGGTTGTTAAATATTGAAACTTTTTAAAGAATATTGCATAAGCTTGCCTGTAAATTTGATGAATCATTCTCAACGAAGATTAGCTTTGTCCGTTACCTACGCACGTTCGCTTAAAACCGAATTCTAAACAACCAGAACGCATTCAAGAATAAAATGTTTGAGGCTTCCCAATTATTGGCTGAAATTGAATTGTATGTCGCTAGTTTGCATTTAAGGGGAAGTCGTAAAGTAGATAAAATTTCCGATATTTTCATACCAATCAAAAGGCAAATTAATTAATTTTAATACTTGTAAATAATAGAGAAAAAAGGGCTCAAATTTTCTCTGAAACTCACTTAATTTTCAAAATTGGATTTTAAGCGAGCTTCATGTTCTTGCCCGTCATATTACGTTTCTAAATTCGAGAGTATAATTTGCTATTTTGAAAATTATGCATGGCATCATTGTTCTTCAAGATTTTGAAAGCTCTTTCAATTTGCTATCTGAATCACTTGATAAATATTGAAAATCGATAATATTGGCTAAGTTTTAGCCAGTTGTGAGGGAGAATGTACGAAAAAAGACAGGGTCCAAGAGTTTTCAGTGCTGTTCAGAATTTTATCACATTTTTTCAAAACAAAAAGCTTTGGAACATGGGGTTTGAAATTCTCTATCCAACGCATTTCAATTTTTGACAATATCTTAAGAAACAAGGGGATTCCGGATATACCTAATAAGTCGATTCGGTGTGAGAAAACAGTAAATTTTCAAACAGCGATTACTCGGTTGTTT
>JAZBGW010003007.1:0-10158 GCA_037464815.1 Mylabris variabilis | reverse complement strand
ATTATTCGTCTTAAAACTTTATCTCCTAATTGTCCCTAAAAGGATAGGCGGGAAAATAGAAAAAGAACTCGTTTCTCTTAAAAAAAAACACGGCGTTAGAATTATGACTCTTAACAAATAGATGGCACCATCTCCTGAGCAAATTGAGGCTTAAACAGAAATATATGCGTTTCTGCGTCTACTCGATGGAGTTAAACGAGTGCTCGGAAGCATGACAACTTTCTGCTTTAATTCGTTGGGTTTCCTTCCAACACATGGGGGAAAATGACACCAAGAAAGAGACAGATAGATTCTCTGATGTTTTTAATACCCAAACCCGACCTATATATAATACTCTTATATTGTGTGCTCATAAATAGAACCGGTTTCGACAAAGTGAAATAGATAGTCTCGTGCTCTTTTCCTTTCGAATTACCAACTCCGTTCTGCGCATCATTTATACGCAAGCGGCAAAGTTTATGTCTCCACCAACTGTCATTTAGAGAATTGTCAAGCATGCGCATTACGGACGTTGTGTTTCTGAGAAAACAGAATTAATATAGTCGGCACTTTAATGGTCCTTTTTCTGTCCCGACTGTCTATATAGGAGTATTACATATACAGGACGTCCAGTAATTAGCGCATTTCCTCCCAAGAGGCAGTTAGGGGATGAAATTCTGTAGCCTAGGCAATTAGTAATTAATTAAACTAATTAGTCAATCAGGTGCTCTCTTAGTTTGAACGGCTGTCGTGCTAGCCTGCTAACTGGTCCGCTTCCCACGTTCCACCATCTTTCTTCTTATCTTTTTATCGCTATAGCGAGCACCTGATTGGCTACACGATTTAATTAATAAGCAATTACCTGCGCGTCAGATGACTAAATGGTAGAGGACTTTTCGTCTTGGAATTTCATCACCTATCTGTCCCTTAGAATGAAATGCGTGACTTACGGGACAGCCTGTATATGTATATAAAAAAAAACGACAAAAAATATAGTTACATGATAAGCAAATTGCGGCATGAAAAGCTTCTTAATCGCTGATGGATAACTGATACCGGCCTCATCCCAGGCTTGATCTCTTGGTACGAAAAACGTGAATTTCTTTGTTGTATCGTTGAGTTGTGTGTTGAAAGCTGAACGTTGGCCGAGGATGAATGTACGACTGAAATTTTCGTGATTCAAAAAGTTCGATAAATTCAAACAAACAAACAAAAATCGACTCACTTTAATGAAGGATCAGTACTTAATTTATCATAAACTGTAGTATATGGTATGCCTAAGACACGATCAATTATGTGGATAATACCGTTAGTTGCAGCAAGATCCGGTTGGATAACTGTTGCATTAACACCACCACCTTCTACAGTTAATGTTCGATTTATTCCCGATGTTACAACATTGAAATATAGGCTTCTGCGGGGATCTAATGTTGGCCACTATAAAATTTTTGACATGTTATACAGTTGTGGACGGTTGAAATAGGTACATTTGGAAAATTTCAGACCCGCCCCTTTGTTAAGCTTGCGTATAAGTTAGAAAGAGACAGACTCAGCCTTTTATCCAAACACACCGGCTTATGATTCGATATCTTTGTCATGAGCATGTGAAACATTCGTTAACAGTCCCTTCTTTGTCTGATGCATTAACAAGAGGCTGTTTCACGACCATTTTTTTACCGTACGACAGAGATAGCAAATCGTTAATATCTAGCTGTTCAATCTTTTAAAATAGAAATTGTAAAATTCGAAGCAGAAAATTTTTGGGTACAAAAGATAGTGATTTTTGCTCGAGAGTTTTTCATTTTTGACCACCTATAATGTCTCTGTCTAGTTCTAACTCATATGCTAATAATACAAATGAGCGTGACCGATGTTTTCCGAATGTACCCAGATAGACAGCCAGTTCTGTATATAAGCATGTTTTAAAATTTATACTCCAACTATTACGGTTTAGTCGACTTGACTCATCGTAATCGATGTCAGTTTATATTACTCACTTTCTTTTCACGACTCTTGATTATTTTATCAACGTATAAACGATTATCGACAACAAGATGCATCTTTAAGATCTCCTTAAATAATGGTTTATTCCTAATGATGCTGTTCAATGTGAAATCGTCCTTCCATGCTGAATTGCATGGTGCAAATAATGTCACATCTTGTGAACGTTCCATAATATTAAAGAATTCTTTAAAATCGGAATCGTTGATTGCTTTAACAAAACTACTCAAAATGCCACCATCTTTCTCCTGATATCAAACAAAAAAACAATCGAATTAAATTAATGTAATTGTAGAGATATAGATAAAGATAAAGCGTATTCATTGACAATAACATTAACAATACAACAGCATGCTGGATACCTACAACAAGCTAGAATTTTGAACGGATCTACATGAGGATAAAGATCTAGATTCGTTCAGAATATCGTCGTTCTATTATTTAGGCGAAAGTTTCCGCAGGTGGAAAACTTTACAATTCAACGTTAAATATTTACGGTATATGGTGGAGGACATGTTTAGAATTTCTTCAAGTTTTCTAAACTTAAAAATTCAATTGTGACAGTGTTGTTTTTGTCTACCTCTATATATTCAGATTCGGATGCTAGTTTAGAATGCGGTTTTTGAAAACTTTCCACTAAATTCAGTGTCAATAAACACTTCTATTCTTTTTATTTTTGTTGTTCTTGTTGTTGAAATTTCCAACTTACATGCTAATAAACAAAGTGTCGATTGTGTTGTTCTATTTGTGAATTTTAGATTGATTTTGCAAACATAGAGACACATAAAAAAGCGTGAATATTTACACAATTTAGACGAATTGGTTAAATTTTACCTTGTATTGCTGTCGTTTTAATTTTTCCGCCAGGTAAATGAAGCGAGAAAATAATAAGCGGGTTCAAAGTTAATTATTATTTTAAAGAAAATAGCAAACAATATGAAAAAATTACACACTACTAGCAGTATCAATCTTTTGCTCAAAATATAGTGAAACTTTTAATATTTTTAGCAGATTTTATCGATAGATCAATGTACAAAAGTTTCACTGTATTCTGTTCGAAAAATCCGTAATTTGCGTGTTATTTGAAAGTGTTGATTTGGAGGTGTCTCTTGTTATCGAATATTAATCGCCCATCAGGGACGCTTCAATGCATAATATTTTAATAATAATAATAATAATAATAATAATACTAACAATAATACTGAATTGCTAGAAGATGATTTAGACAGTTTTAGTCATGCTTTGAGTAGAATTTTCGAAATAAAGTTTTGACTGAGCAAGTTTTTAGGCAATTTTCTTTGTAAATTCTCAGTTTGGATCGCATTTTACCATGAAATTGTGAAAAGAAAATTATTTCACGACTTGGTCGTTTTTAAGGAAGATTTCCGAGTTTTTTGACTAGATTTTGAAACATTCTCGTCTCAAATTGTCAGTTCTTTTAGTTGATTTTCTAGTGAGACTTTGGACTTTTAATTTTAACAAGTTTTTATTCCAAGTCATGATGACTCGGAATAAAAACTTGTTGGAGGAGATTTAGGCCGGGTTCCTTAAGCTCGCCTTAGCAAGAACTTGTCTTAAATCACATTTGAGCGGGGGGGGTCTATCTATGTAGTTCGATTTAAGACAAGTTTTTGGCAAGGCGAGCTTAATGAGTGGAAGAAGAACCGGGCCTTAGACACTTTTAGTCAATTTTAAAGACTCTTGAAATGTAGTCATAATTCGTGAAAATTTTTGGCATTTTCAGTCGTTTTTCAGAAAAAATTTTGAATATGAATAAATTTGGAGTATTTTTTGTTGCAACCCTTCAGTTTCTTTTGGTATATTTTGCTAATTAAAAGGAGACTATTTAGTTACTCGAACTAAATTTTTGACTGTTACTCTCGTTTTTGAGGAGTTCCTGTTAAATTTTGCTTTTAAATCGTCAAGAGTAGCAGATTCAGACAAATTTAGTCAATTTTAGAGCCGCGATTTAAACGAATTTTGCTTTCAACCGCCTTAAGTTTTGTGAGAATCTTGCTCCAGGCTCGGTTCTGCTTCTCTTATTTGAGCTCGCCTTAGCATGATCTTGGCTTAAGTCAAACTAAGCTTAGACTTATAGATATCTGTACACAGACGGATCCCCAAACAAATGTGTGTAAGTCTACCGTTAGTTCGACTTAGGTTAAGATCTTGGTAAGGCGAGCTTATGTAGAAGAAAAACTGAGCTCAAGTGGGGAAATCGTCAGATTTTAAAGATGTCGCTACAAAATTATGAAAATGGAATCATTTGAAACTGTCTGTCTATTTTTGGGCCAAACTCTTAGCTTTTAGTCAAGATTATTATCATTTTTATGTTAAATCATTAAAATCCTGAAAAATGTAATTTGGACTTTCGATCGATTTTTGAGCAAAATTTTGGACTTTTAATTAAGATTTTTGGACATTCTCATCTCAAACTATCATTTTAGAGCATTTAGTTATTAAATCATCAAGAGGGGAAGATTTGGCTAACTTTTGTTAATTAATCATTAGTTTTAATTGAGTTTTATTCTCGAATCGTACGGAACCAAATTTAGACATATTTACTCAATTTTTGCACTAAAATCTCAAATTTTTGGATGATTTTGAATTATTTTCATCCTAATTCGTTGGCTTTTCTTGTAAATTTGGTACTCAAACATGAAAAGAACATAATTTAAGTCAATTTTTGAAATTAATTCTTATCATTTAATCTTGGTTTCGGGAAATTTTCATCTTAAGTCATCCGTTTTTTAGAAAATCCATGGTAATGACGAGATTTTTAATAAATTTTGCCATTAACCCATCAAAATAATGTAATCAAAAAACGTCTTCTGATAATCTTGGAACTTTCTCCTAAATGTCAATTTTCGAACAATAAAAAGCCTTGAAATTTTCAGTTTAAATTGTCAAAATTATTCTCTTATTAAACGAAGAAATCGATTATGATTCAGTTATTATTATTATTATTATTTTTGCATATGGGCGCCTATGGCTTCTAATCGCCTAGGGGCCTATCCAGCTCTTGATGCGTCCCTGTCATCTACAATAATTTTTACATTATTTACAACCCGAATAAATAGAGAAAGTCTAGTAACCAGCACATACTATAAAGTAGTGCCATCTATGAACAACTGTCCGAATACTAGACGCCTTTTATAACCCATTTGAAAAAAAAAGGGATAGGAGGCAAGACTACGACTACAAAAAGCTAAATTACACAATCTTTTTTCCAATCAATCAATCAATTAACAGTTTCGATTTTTATATTTCTTTTTTTATAAAAAAAAGCTAGCTTATTTTGTTTATATTTGTTTTTAATTATTTGTATTGTTTGATTTGAAACGTACAAGAAATGGGTCCATTGGATCATCCATTGGTATTTTATTGCCTATGCTGCAAATATAATCCATATGCTCCTGTTTTAACATAATTATTGATTTGTTTAGACACTAAAAATTAAGAATCATCAATTATTAATGACTCTTTATTTTTCTATTTGTTTATTAAAAAAAATTATATTAATTGTGTGTATTTTGTGTGTTGTGAAAATAGAAAAAAAATGTAGAGCCATTATGTGTGTAAGCGTTAATTTGCGTGATATCTCTTCTAGTAATTGTCGCTATCACAATCAAATGTGTAACGACACTTACTTTACTATTACCAGAAAAAAAATTGATAAGGATGCTTACCTCTAATAGTTCTTTCACGTTATTATCGACAACCATTAATGGTTTCTGGATAAGATGGACAACACCATTTTTAACAGGAATATTAGCTTTGACAATTTCCGATAGGACAACACCTTGAGAATGTTTACCATCACTTAAAAGCGTATGACTTTTGACATAATCTAAAAATGTAACCATCATCAATCATCCCCATATTCAACTATATATAAATATTAACAATAATTACTGATAACAGTATTGGCACCGCGTATTTCTTGTGTAAATGAGATAACAACACGTACGTTATTATCACCATTAGCTAATGTTTGGAAGGGTACATCTTTTTTTGTTGGTGCTGTAAATAGGACTTGTTTTGGGATAACATGGCCGTCAATTATTTTACCATCGATTAAATCGGCACGTTTATTCTATAAGATTATATTATGATACATTTGGTGATGATGCCGTTTATGGAATTGAACTCACCTTGAAGCCCTCATCAACAGGTATAAAGAACGTATGGCCACCTTCTGTATTGAAGATGTCCTGTTTGTTATTCTGCTGGACTCTTTGTCGGAAACTCCTAATAAATTTCGATTAATTAAGAGGGACGACTACAACTTTTTACAAGCTCGATTCTAAGAATTTGAGCACAATTTTAATGGTAGACCAAAACGTCCAAATTTTTAAAAAATTGTTTATTTTAGTGAGAGATTTGAAATGTAAAATGGGTGCTAGTTCGCTAGATACCTTATAGATGGCGTCGACGAGTGTACAACGTGAACGGTTGCAGGGTCGTGTTTTTAAGGGGATTCTGGAGCTGCATATATGTCGATAGGCGTGCGAAAATAGTCAATTTTCAAACAGCGATTATTCGCTTATTTTTTAAGATATTGTCAAAAATTGACGCGCATTGGATAGTGCATTTCAAGGTACATGCTCTAAAGTTTTCTATTTTGGAAAAATATGATAAAATTCGGAATAGCAGAGAAAACTCTTGGGCCCTGTTTTTTTCGTACATTTTCCTTCACAACTGGCTAAAACTTAGAAAATATTATCGATTTTCAATATTTATCAAGTGATTCAGATAGAAAATTGAAAGAGCTTTCCAAATCTTTAAGAATTTTCCTGATATGTTTGTTAGTTTTGCGACGAGTGAAGAAAATTTAAAAAAAAATTGCAACAGTGATGCCATTCATAATTTTCAAAATAGAAAATCATACTCCGACTTGTCCTTAGAGTTGTTTCAATAATATAATACAAGGGTTGTCTCAAAAGTAAGTTACATTATTTTTTATAATTCGAGCGGTAGGCAGCAAAAGTCTGTGAGTCTCAGGGAACTTTCATCTGTGGCAGCGTTGTAAAAAAAAAAGTTATTACAACAACGCTCATCATTTGGCGAGCCAATGGAAAAATATTTCAAGGATTTATAGGAAGGGGTCTCCAGAGAACATTTTAGCAAAATTAGAACCTGGTAGCTCATTTGGAGGTTGGTCAAAAACGCGATCTTCAAAAACGAACTAAGCACGCAAAACGACTTAGAATGACTCGAGGATCCTTCCATTATTGATATTTTTGGTTTTTCTCAATTTTTTTCTGGAACAAGTGGGAATTTTTCGTATTTTTTCTAGAATGCAATGGAGAAAAACGAAAAATATCAGTGGCGGGAGGATCCTCAAGTCATTCTACGTCGTTTTGCATGTTTTGCTCGTTCTTGAAAACTGCGCCCTTGTCCAAAACGAGCGTTCTTTCAAATAAGCTACGGGGTTCTAGTTTTGCTAAATTGGTCCCCCTGTACTACCCTACAGATCCTTGAAATATTTTTCGAATCGCTTGCCAAATAATAAGTTTCCATGAGAACTTTTCGTTGTAGATTTATCACCCGGTACATTATTAAATTATTATTTTATTGTAGCAACTTTAAAAACACGACTCTGCAACCCATACTATTTTACACCCATCGACACCATCTATCCGGCATCTTGTGAACTAAGATAGCCAATTATTACTTCAATTTTCCCTGGAAGATAAACAAGTTGTCTCCACCAATAAAGTTTGATTAGTAACTGAACAGTGTAAGTGAAGAATTTTCGAGAAAACTCATTAAATTCTCATATCCTTAAAATTGTGCTCAATTTCTTAGAAAAAGATTGCGGTCCTCCCGATTAAAACATTTATAAAATCAACATGTTGTTGGTATTCGAATAAAATCTCTTACATAAAAATTAGTTTTCCAATCAAGTTCTAAACCAGAGATTTATGCAATTAGCTAGTTAGTAGGTGGAAGAAAATTTTAATTTTCATCGGCTATAGATTATTACTTTTGCAGGTTAGTATTTTTTTTATATATTTTCATTTATAGATGTAAATTGGAATTTAATTTAAATTCATTTAAAAGCCGATAGTAGAGTGGAGTTGAATTTGGTCTTGATCGAATTGCAAATTACCTGACTCGATGCGGATTGATGATAAGCGATTCATAATATTCTAAGAATTCTAATGCTGTCGGATTATAAATTCGTACACTGGCTGATCTTGGTGATCTTGTAGGGACGAGAACTTCGTCAATCTTATGCAGAACCTGAAACGTAAACAACAGTTGTCACAAACTAGAATTTCAACTCAAAACTAGATCGATAATCGCTGTTTTACCGTTTTTTTTCTTTTACAGTTTTCTAACGCGTCCACGTACAACCCATCCGTCTACTTTTCCTTTCTATTCAATCGAAATAACGGTAAATTATAATATTACAGTTTGAGAAACCCATCACGGTGACTAGCAAACTTCCCAGAAACACTACTATAGTTGTTTTATGAAGGTGAACTTTTCAATTTATGATCGACTTTTTTATTGTTTGATTTTCAACACGACACGTTCGAGTTTCGTTAAATATATGACTAGTCTTACGAACAAAAGTATATGGGCCGATATCGTGTGAATAGTTTATAAGGCTTGGAAATTGAAATTTTATTGTTTTAGAAGTTGTCGGAAGAGAAAAATGGTGGATGCGCCGGGCGACAAATTTACCGGTTTTCTTTGCTGTAGAGCAGAAAAACGTACAAATCTGTTTTCCACGACGTTTTAAATCTAAAGGACTACAATTTGTAGCATTTTCACATTTCACCTATGAAAAATAATTTTGCAACAAGATTTATAAAGTTTGTCGATGATTTTATGGTCTTTGCGAATCTAATATTGCTTGTAGAGAAACTTATTTGTTTTTTCGGAGAAGGTATAATAATTTTGAATCGAAAAGACGCTTGTAAGACAGCGGATAGATGGCGACGTCGGTGAAAAACATGACAGGTTGCCGAGTCGTGTTTTTAAATTCTCTTTATTCATAGAAAAAATATCAATTAGGTCGATGTTGTTTAATAATGAATTCTATATGAATACTATACCGAGTGATTCACCTAAAACAAAAAGTTCTTATTGGCAAAATTAGAACCTCGTAGCTCATTTGGATGTTGGTCAAAAAAGGTTTATTTTGGGCAACGTCGCAAGATTTTTCCACCATTGATTTTTTCATTTTTTCCCATTGCATTCTAGAAAAAATGCAAAGCATTGCCACCTGTTCCCATAATGAAATGGAGAAAAACGAAAAATATCAATGTTGGCAGGCTTTCCGAGTCATTCTGAGTCGTTTAACGTATATAACTCGTTTTTGGAAGTCGAGACATCGCAGAAACGAGTAATTTTTGACCAACGAGGATCTAATTTTGCTCAACTGTTCTCTAGGGACCCTCCTTTAAATCTTGAAATATTTTTCGATTCGCTCGCCAAATAATGAGAGTTGCCATAAGAACTTTTGGTTTTAGGTGAATCACCCGGTATATTGCTATAAGAAATTTTAAAGGCAACGATTCGGCAATCTCGCAGTTTTTTTCACCGACCACGCCAACTATTCGGTAGCTTCCAAACTAAGCTATTTGTAAGTCTATGAGTTTTCGCGACATTTTTCCTTTCAACAAAGTTATCGCCTGAAAGTGAATAAATTTTTCGACCAAACCCTATGATTTTTAAGTAAATTAATCAGTTAAATAATTAAACTACTATGTAATTATTAAATAATGAGTAATGAACATCTAATGAAGCCATTATCATTGCATAACAAGTAAAAAAAAGTTTGGAGTCTTGAGTGGGACATGAACCTATGACCTTTGCTTTAACAGACCACTGCTCTACACGTAGGATTGTTGCGAGCCCTAATGGCTCAGTTGGTAGAGCAACGCAGAGTTCAAAACTTTTCTTAATTGTTATGCGATGATAATAACTCCATTAGATATTCATTAGTCATCGTATGATATTTGTTATAGAGCATTTTTCGCGTTAAGTCGCTTACTTTTCACAAATAGACTTGCTCAGATAATAAAAATTGTAGCCTTTTTCTTAATCTGATAAAAATTCTCCGCAACAGCCTTAAGGATATGCTGGCGTCCCGTCGATTCTATGTGCGAAAAATGCCAATTTTTAATCATCGATATCTCGCTTGTTTTTTGAGACATCAAA
>JAZBGW010003004.1:0-10166 GCA_037464815.1 Mylabris variabilis | reverse complement strand
TTAGAAGCCGAGATATGATGGAAAAACGATTTTTTGGGATAAAATTTAGGGGTGTTTTTCACCCCTTTAAAGTGGATATCGGCACAAAAAAATATCTGTCTCTTATTTTTTCGAGTACTACAACAATCACAGAATGGTTGAAATCGGTGAGGTCGGATTGGGGGACCTTCCTTGTTTGAATAACTCGAGGATTCTCCTCACATTATTTTTTTTTTCGTTTTTCTCCATTTTATTCTAGAACAGGTGGGAATGGTTTGCATTTTTTCTAGAATGCAATGGAGAAAAAAGAAAAAATCAATGTTGGGAGGGTCTTCGAGTCATTCTTAGTCGTTTTACGTGCTTAGCTCGTTTTTGAAAATCGCAGCCTTGTTCAAAACGAGCATTTTTTGATCAACTTGCAAATGAGCTGCGAGGTCCTAATTTTGTTAAAATGATCTCCAGGTACCACCCTACACTTTTCGTTTTAGGCGACTCACCCGGCTTATGTATTTTAAATTTTTACGTTCTCACACTACTATTTTCCCGGATAATTCGGGACAAATGCTGTAAATTCGGAACTGTCCCGGAAAATTCGAGACCTATGGTCACCTTTTTATTAATTACTCTAATTAATTAATTCGTTCGTGATGCGACCATTATCTTCCAATTATACTAACATTGTTCATACACTTATTGGATTTTATAAAGGGCGAACTAGGGGTTAAAATTTTGGTTTTCAATTTAAATATTATATTGTAGACTATCAATTGAATCTATCTCCAAATTTGTTTGTAGATTGCATACACGTGGCGGCTTAACGTCCCATATGAACGTCCATCGTTTGGGTCGTCGTTTTATGTGCGATGTTTGTGGTAAAACATTTACACAGAAAGTTAATATGCAACAGCATGTCAAACAGCATACTGGTGATAAACCTCATGGTTGTGATAAATGTGGCAAAACGTAATTGTTTCCCTTTTGATTTATACAATAATTAATATTTTTTTGTTCTTGTTTCCTTTGAAGATTTGCAGAAAAATCGCATCTAGCCCGGCATTACAGTTTTCATAGTGATCAACGTCCATATAAATGTGAAGTATGCCAAAAAATGTACAAGACTGAACGTTGTTTAAAAGTACATAGTTTAGTACATGCATCAGCACGTCCATTTGTTTGTACTTATTGTAATAAGGGTTTCTTAAGTAGTACAAAACTTAAAGTAATATCCATATAATTTAAAATCAATTATTTTTTTATTAATTTTTATTTAATTACAGCAACATTATAATATTCACACAGGTGAAAGACCATATAAATGTAAATATTGTGAACGTACATTTACAAATTATCCAAACTGGTTGAAACATATTAGACGCCGACATAAAGTCGATCATAAGACAGGTGAGGGCTTAGATAAGAAACCGAAAGAGGAGATACAACCACCGACTCCACAACAATCTATTGTTGTATCCGAAGAACAACAACAACAAGAATCGATAACACAAGTAGATACAACAGAATTAATTTCTGATATTTCTTTAACGAAAACTGAAGAATTATTAATACAACAAGGTCTATTAAATCTTCCTTTAAATGACGATAAATTCACTATACCGCAACAGATTGATTTACTAGCAGGTAAGTTTATAAAGTTTTAATTATTAAGGGTATTGTTTAGTGTTGAGTTTCAATTCGCAATCAACTAAAATATTTTTCCAGGGGAAAACAAGTCTACAGTTTTTTTGTAATGATGAAGTAATGATTCCAAATTTCAAATTAACTGGGGGGACGTGATTCTTTTTTTGAAAAACTGCTATGTTTTTAGAAAAATGAAAAAATGGAATATTATTTTTGAAAACTTTAAAATAACTTGGAAACATAGCAGGTTTTCAAAAAAAGAATCACGTCCCCCCAGTTAATTTGAAATTTGGAATCATTACAAAGAAACTGTAGACTTGTTTTTCCCTGGAAATATATTTTAGTTGATTGTGTGCGCGAATTGAAACTCTACACTACACAATACCCTTAATTGAAACAAAATAGAAAACCAAATATAATTTTTAATATAAATAGGTACCAGTAATAATACAATGGGTGTAATCGTGCCATATTTTCAAACAACACTACCAAATCATCAAACATTGATAACAAATAATACACTATCGACTGTACAATTTAATGATTTAATTCATTCGCAATATTTACAACAATCACTTTTATGATAAGCTTAATTATAACAAAACGATACGATCTCGTAATTATTGTAACATTCCATATCATTCGATACAATGTCCGTATTGATGGAGATACAGGTGTTTATCATTTATAAATATTTAGAGAATATTGAAGCACGTTCTTGTATACGACGTGTTCTATCTAGCTTGATACTCATATTGCGTCTTTAACAATCAGCTATTTACAATACCCTACAATGTTTTATTGAAATAAGTTTTGATAATTTTGTGATTTTTCTGAAAATTGTCCCCATTTTTTGGATGTAAAGAGGATTTAGCTATGTGGAACACGCTGTATAATTACTAAATAATGGCTGTTTAAAGCTAAAAAAGACATAATTTCAAAAATACGATATTCTCCCTGTTTTGATTTCGACACCTAGTTGGACCAAAGATTTATTTTTAACGTAGAACTAGGTTTTTGTCTTCTGTTATAGCAACGATTCGGTTAAATATTGTGTTATTTTGGCTACTTTTTTTTAATAGGTTTATATTGAAAAATAGAGTAGTACTCTTAAATTAATTCTTAATAGTATATTATACAACTCGCTATAATGAGTGCTATTATTACCGAGAATGGATGAAGGTAATAATAGCACACGTTATAGCGAGTTGAATACTATACTTTATCTACGACTTATTTCTAAATGTACAGGTATTGGTGGTGTACATCATTTTCGATTATAAAATCGCACAAAAAAACAGACACTTTAGAACTATTTGTTAAAACTGTCTCTTTATTTATTTTTGTCGTTATGTTTTTCTTTACATTTGAGAGAAACTATTGTCTAGTACTACTAAAATGGTCTTCTTGCTCACTTTCCATTGTAAATATTCTCACAACTAAGCATTTTTTAAGTCTGTCCTTATTTATTTTTGTCGTCGCCATGGCATCCTTACATTTCACGGCAACACTAATTCAAAATCGCATAAAAACGGACACTTTAGAACTACTTGTTAAAAGTGTCGGTTTATATATTTTTGTCGTTACAATGGTTTTTTGACATTAGAGAGAAATAATGAGTCAAATACTATTTTGTGATTGGCTTACGAGAGGCAATAATAAACGATTATTCCCTCTCGTTAAGCCAATTTAAGGGCATTATATTTGCAAAAACCACAAGTATAATAGTCACTTTATGTATAAGTCGTAGATAAAATTATTTTATTTACAAATCAATAAAAACTTAGTTCTAAGTTTGTAAATTTGATACCTAATCTGAAAGATCTTTTTGCATTGGTGACACAATTTAGTTCCTTATAATTTTTGCGTTCCTAATTATTATTATTATTATTATTATTACTATTTTATTTTAAAAACACAGTGAAACAGTTGAGTTGTTTTTGCCTTTTTAACCGCAGAAAAATTGCACAAATTCGTTTAATTTGCAAAAATTATCGGTCATTTTTTTTGGTTCAAATAACGATTTCGATAAGAAATGGAGAAAATGTGATAATAGTTGCCAAAATTTTAATGAATTTCTTGATCATTGAAGAGTGACCGATTTATGAAATTTAATAAATGAAATATAATCGTCAAATATTCGTATTATGAAAGTATTATTAATTGTTAGTATAATTGTGACATAATATATGTACTATTTATATTTTGTATTTTTATACGTAAGGTAAAAAGACATCCGCATTATTATTATTCTTATTATTATCATAGTAATAATAATTATTGGACTGTATAGGTTTTAAGAATTGAGTTCATTCATTACAGATAATTGTAATTTATAATTTAATATTTGATAAGGGAATTTCGACGTAATTTTTAACAAATGCAATAAATTAAACTATGCAAATTTTCTTTTTAATGATAACAATAGTTTATAAATATTCCAAATATAGTCATTGAAGAATCCACAAAATCCTATCCAATTATCATATTCTGTGCTTATGCTTATCCTTACTTAATTGAATTAAACGAGTGGAAAACAATCTTGACTGGATTAGTTGTTCAACAAAATTTCCAGAAAAAAACATACGAATTGATTTTTTTTTGTTATTATTTACGTGACCGTTTTCAGATATACCAAATAATTATAGTAGTCTCGCAATGACTTGCCATATACTGGACAGGGCCAGTGCAATTGTTCCCCCCCACCACCACCGGTCTTGAGATTGACTAAAGTAATAAAAGTAGTTCACAATAGATTCAGTAACAAAAAAATTGACAGAGGTACTGAAATATTGCAAGTACAAGATACCTATTTGTTAAAAAATTATTTGTTTTGTGAAAGACCGATCTTTTTGAAAATTTTTATCAAAAACATCTGTTTATTGTAATCCGTGACGAATTTTTAAAATTTATTACAGTGGCAAATGGCAATATTTCAGGACGTTGTCTAGTTTTTTTGCTACTTAATCTATTGTGGATTAATTTTATTACTTTAGTCAATCTCTTAAGTCACCTTACAGACTGTACTTTAAAAGTTATCGTGCCTTCTAAAAATCGCGTTCCAGCTGGCATTGTTTCCTGACTCCGACCCTGATACAGGGCTTTTCATGTGAATATGATTCATGGTAGTAAATGTGCTACAACCCTTCTGTTTATTAATAAAATAGAATAATTATTATAAGAACTTAAGGGGAACATCTAGATTATCTGTCAGAGGTGAAAACACAATTTTATGATTTTTGGAAATAGGAAAAATTCTTGTGGATTTTTGGAAATTACGTAATATTGAATGGAAAATTGCTGTTACTATATTCAAATTACTTTGAGAATCTAGCTCACAGAATTCCCTTTGCCCAGTCGTCATAACTAGTTTGATTGTTCAATGATCAATTTCTGAGGAATGACCTGAGTTAAAAGAAAAACAGATGTTTAGTGTATCGAATCGACAAAATTGCGTAGTCGCTCAATTTTATTACATCTTTTCTTGCTTTTTGAGTTTATTATCAATGAATTAGGAAACCTGGACGAGATTTTTAAAGCAGTTTAATCATCCCTTCAAATATTCACACATTTTTTGATTTTTTTTCAAATGGAAGTGAAGTTTTCAAAAAAACTTAGTTGACTTTGAATATTTAAACGTAGCAATTTCTCATTCAATATTACCTAATTTCGAAAAGTTGACGTCAAATTCTCGTGTTTTTAAAGATTGTAGAAGGGTGTTTTCACCTTCAAGAGATGGCCTAGGCGTTTCCCTTAAGTTCTTATAACAGTCATTCTCTTTTATTAACAAACGGAAGGATTACACCGAATCTCTTGCCATTGACCATATTTACGTGAAAGACCCTGTATTTTTTCGCTGTACTTAACTATGAAAGTAATAATGTATTTTTTTAAGCTTTTACAATTTTTTTTATAAAATGCTATTTAGCCTAATGGAAAATCGTCCACTGGTTATAGCGAGATTATTGCAATGGACCATATTTGCGTGAAAAGGCTCGTACTCACAGATACGACAATAGATAGCGTTATTTATGTTTTTTTAATCAATTTATTAATCCTAATTGTAATTTTAATTTATTAATGAGTTAAAGTAGCATTGTGTGAATTAAAATTTGGGTACTTAGGTGCATTAATAGTTTCATGGTAATTTTCACGCGTTAATTAAAACGTTGACCTTACCGTACTGGATAAAATCGACAAACTAAAGTTGTACGTAATAATTTAGAAGAAAAAAACAAAACTCAAAAAACCCATAAATGTTATATTTAAATTGATTCTTTCAAATTCACACTTTTCCAAAAAGAGTGTTGTGTCATATTTATTCTTCGAATTATTACCAACCGTATTGTTGACAAGGTGAATTCAAGTTATTTAGAAAAAAATTGTTTATTAAATGGCCAATTAAGTTCATTAAACTGTGAAATTGAGACGACTCAGAATTTGTAGGATACCGGTCAAAACATCTAGTTTTTTTTTAAATTGTAGTAGTCAAAGAAATTAATGAAAAAAAAAACGACAATAGAAATCTTTTATGAAAATATATTTTTTGTTAAAATATTAGTTATAAATAATTATCTTCATAATCTAATTCAACAATTCTTGTAATTGACTAGTATTATTCCATTGTTTATTCATCAGTTTTACAACAAATAGATCGAAATTAATGATAAAAATGCTGATTGTAGAATTATTTGTTGATTTATTCCAATAACAGAACAAACACTATTACGTATTGGGCTAACTTTTAGATAAATCGGTCGATTATTGATTGGTTGTAATGATCGATATGTATGTGGTAATTTGTGTTGGTCTTTATCAACCATTGTTTCAAAATGTGCTACCTAGAAAATTTCAAAGTCTTACAATTCTGACAATTATTTCGATCATAATTAGAACTTATATACTTGAGCTTTTGATATTGGGATTGTATTTGTGAATACTGTCCATAAAACACCCTCATTACAACCTGGGGTTGTCAAAGAACCATTATAAAGGTAATAACCAGACGTATCTCTTGGTAAATAATATAATAATTCGATAGTTTTCTCAACAACTTGATCGACGTGATCATGAACTTGACCAATAGTCTCGATTAATGGTGCAAATTCTTGTTCATCATCAGCGGATAGCTACAAAATTTTCTCACCTTTGTTTTTTTCGTTTAATCAAACAATAAACTATAAAACTTACATCGAAAAGTACTGAAAATACTGCAACTCCATTCGTACGTTTTACAGCTTCTGATAAATTACCATAACGTTTAGCATAATGTACTAAATGCAATTCTAACGGATACCTGGATGAGATATGAGATAAAAATACATCGTCACCTTGGGGTATTATTAGGTTTGTTTCTTTGGAATAAAATATTACCTATACGAGTTGATTGTGTGTTCTGATTGCCAATGGAAATGTAAATGATCTAATATAAACATATCAGGTAAATTACCACCAATAACGTTAGGCGGATCTTGTACATAAAATCGTATCTCAGCTGAAATTTCATTATAATTATCTATAATAGTTATTTATGTTACAAGGATCATAACGTCAATCATTATGGTACTGATGTGAAGTGTGCCATAATGATTAGTTACGATCTATGTAACATATAAAATTTCATGTGCTAGCGTAAAAATTAAAGAAAAACTCAAGTTGGCGGACGATTCGAATAATACTTTAAGGATTTTTTATAGGGGAATTCCCAGAGAACATTTTAGCAAAAGTAGGACCACGTAGCTCATTTGCAAGTTGGTCAAAAAACGACGTTTTTCCGACACAAGAAACTAATGGGAGAGGACAATGACATAGAGAGGTGAGCGACTTTTACGTTTCGATGTTTCACCCTTAATCTCGGTTTGTATCTTTTCAATTTTTTTTTCGGGGTGTAAAGGACAAATTTCAAAAATCTAAATGTTACGAACGTATTACAGTATTTTAAGACTTTTGACATGTGCCCAAGGCCCGTGAACGTTGCTACGTATTCCAAAGTTAGATTTGATTTTACCCTTTTTCCATTTTGCAAAAGCAGGGTCCTGTTTTTGCTAAAATGTTCTCTGGGGACCACCCTACAACTAGTAAGAGTTTCATACGAACTGGGTACATTTGCGGGAACAACCCGGTATTAAAAATGTCAAACAATTCAAAAGTCCACTCTTCCTCATTTCCGTGATAACCATTTGTTGTCTTGCTTGGTTTTTGGAGAGATAAATCTCATTATGCTACTCAGTTCGATAAAGTAAATCATTATGATCCTCAGTCTGATAAAGTGAATCACTATACTCCTCAAATTAACCAATATAATGTTTCTTTATGACGCACTAGCACATAAAAAATTGAAATTTAAACTGTTTTACCAGAATGTCCATTATTTTTTATATATCCCAAGAATTGACTACGATAATTATGGAATTTCAATGGTGGAAATTCAGCTTCTTTTGCAACATGCCTCGAGAGAGCTATAGGTGATTGTCGTTTACCGTGTTTGCATAGATCCGGCCACTGATCTAAAACAGTTTCAATAATTTTTAAAAAAAAAATCTAAATTAAATCACACAATTCAATATTAAAAGATCAATGGGGGTAGTTCAATGAGGGCGGTCTAATCGATCGGGATTTGCAGTAGAGCGACAATGTTGTGTATCTTTATAAAAAAAATCTCAAAAACTGAGGTAAATTTGACTTGATTCTATACGGTACTTAGTAGAGTGTAAATAAAATCGTAATTATTATTCAATTTCAATTATTATTATTCAATTTTAATGAGTTATTTGTAAAATTATTTTATACATTTGCACACTATATAACTGAAATAAATCAAATTTGATTGTCTATAATCGATAGTGTATAAAATTAGATTTACAGTCTATACCGGGAGATTCATCTAAAACGAAATGTTTTTATGACAACTTCCATTATTTGGCGAGTGATTCAAAAAATATTTCAAGGATTTGTAGGATGGTACCTGGAAATCAATACAACAAAATTAGAACCTCGTAGCTCATTCGGAAGTTGGTAAAAAACCGCTCGCTTTAGACAAGGTGTCAATTTTCAAAAAATGCGCAAAACAAATTAGAATGACTCAAGGATCCTTCCACCATTGATTTTTTTCGTTTTTCTGCATTGCATTCTAGAATAAAATGAAGAAAAATCAAAAGAATCAACGTTAGGAGAATCTAAGAGTCATTCTTACATTGTAAGTCGTTTTGCGTGTTTAGCTCGTTTTTAAAAAGCACGACATAGTCAGAAACGAACGTTTTTTGATCAACTTCCAAATAAGCTACAGGGTTCAAATTTCACTAAAATGTTCTCTAGGGGCCCTGCTATAAATCTGTGAAGTGTTTTTCGATTCGCTCGCCAAATAATGGGAGTTATCATAAGAGCTTCTCGTTTTAGGTGAATCACCCGGTATATTAGAACAATCGTCACAATTTGTATTGTTTTTTTCGATAATCAAATCAAAATACGCTTACTCCTCAATTTACACGCTAGTATTCCTACGTGACAAATTATATTTCCATTCATGCGACTTTAATTCGCGTAAAACGGATCCACCTCCAACAGATGCGCCGTGTAAATTATGGGATAGATGTAAACCCTGAAAAGTCTGTACCCACCCGCAAATAATCTTTAAAAATTTATATGGAATGCGTTTCTCTAAAATAATTACCACAATATTTGTATGTTTTTATTGTTAACGACGCCAGTGCACAGATCACAGACATATATCTAGTATACCTATGGATAGCGCTTTGTCTCGGAATAGTAAGGCAATCAAAAATTCTATCATCACTGATTTATTATCATGACTGATGAGATAAGTATCAAGAAACACATAGAATGGAACGATAATCGTTATTTGGGGTATGTTGATATGGGTTCTAGAAGTAACAGTGACGCTTTAATACCAGCAAAAGAAACACTAGCATTTTTGTTAGTAGCGTCAAACGATCTGTCATCAACATAATTTCTATCAATTTACATAAAACGTTTATTTTTTTCGCATTATTTAATATGTTGCCTAAATGGTTAGCACGCTAGGCGCTATAGACGCAACTAGGAAAAGCGCTATCCATATATGTACTAGATCTACGGTTCCAGGTGCTAATTCAATGGCTCACCCTAAAATTTGATGTCATTTCCGCCACTGGGTATAGATATTACGATGATAATTCAAATTTGTCTATATAAATTGATCATTATTTTTGATTGATAAGAGCACTCTATATTGTACGGATATGTCGATTATCTACTTTAATACGAATCTATCATTCGCATATCCTTATTGAACAAAATAGTTTTGATTACTTGTCTTGCTCACTCTAAAGTTACGTTTATATGAAAAGAAAATTCCTTAGCAACTATCTATAAACGATTGTCCTTGTAACTTAAGGGTTGTTTACGAGAAAAAAGGAAAATAAGAAAACTATAATTATGATGATGTTTTTATAGTCGATCGTTTTAATTCGGGATACGATTGATTGTGTAATTTTCTATTAATTTTGAAAATTACAGGAAACAAGTTATTTACATAAATATTTATTTTTATT
>JAZBGW010003002.1:0-10171 GCA_037464815.1 Mylabris variabilis | reverse complement strand
ATTCGACCTTCGACTTTTTAGCTGACAGAAGTGGTTTAGAGAAAAAACATTACAAAATTTTTGTCACTACAGGATAATGATTTTCTATGAACTTATTCTGTGACTCAAAAAAAGATAGATGAAATTATATCCTGATATAAAGAGAACAAAGTACAAACTTATTTCTCGCTGTTTTTTCTGCATTGATATATTGATATATCAATATGTCAATATATCGATATATCAATATATCGATAAATTTCATATATCGATATTCGATTTGAGATTCGCAATATCGCCCAGGCCTAGTCATATAAGATTCACCCATTTCTTTTTACAAGAACTGTGTAAATTTGACTCATCAACTTGGATTAAGTCTTGTGACACTCTTCTTGCAAACTCTTGAAGTTCTTATGGCAACTCCCATTTTTTGGCTAGCGATCCGAAAAATATTTCAAGGACTTATAGACTAGACTATGGAGATCGTCTTAGTAAAATTGGAACCTCATAGCTCATTTGGAAGTTGGTCAAAAAACGCTCGTTTTTGACAGAGCCGCGATTTGCAAAAACGAACTAAACATGTAAAACGACTTGGAACGACTCTGAAAGAAACGAAAAAAGTCAATGTTGGAAGGGTCTCTGAGTCATCCTTAGTCGTTTTGTGTGTTTAACTCATTTTTGAAAATCGCGACTTTGTCCAAAACGAGCGTCTTTTGACCAACTTTTAAATGAACTACGATGTTCTAACTTTGCCAAAATGATCTCCAGAGATATCCTTGAAAAATCTCTCGCCAAATAATGGTATGTAGTTACCATAAGAACTTTTCGCCCAACATGTAACCCTGTATAGTTTTTTTCTTAGAAGGTTAATGCTGTGGTGTTATTTGGCAATTTTGAACCAAAACCTGAGTCGAAATTTTAGCCCTTTTCTGATCCTAAAATGGATCTTTGGTCCTGTTTTAATCCTACAAACAGTAAAGTGGACCTTAAGGCTTTCTGTTTGTTGATCAAAGTTCATCTTCTAATCAAAAGTTTCCTTCTCGAAATTTTACATTTTCGGTCATTGACAGCATCTTCTTCCTGTTCTTGTCCTGTCGATTTTCTCGTTATTTTAAAGCGATATCGACCATGTAGGTAAACGAGTCAAGTCGACTTTTCATTTGAAATACCTTCGAAGCATATTTTCCCATCTACTAGCATTCTAATGGAACGACTTGTGTTAAAATATGGCATTTTCTCGGTGTGGATACAAAAGCATTACGAAATTGTGTTAAAATTTATAGAAATAAATTAGAAAATCGTATATTTTTAATGACAATAAACTATTAAAGATACAAAATTCCCATTACATTATCCTAAAGAGTCTTATGCAGTTATACCATTTTTCTTAACGAAGAGAACTTGTAGACAGTTTAATAGTTCGCATTTATTATGATTTATACGTACTACTTACTCTTTACTATCTAAAATTTATGGAATTAAAATAGCTTAATAAGAGACTTTTTCCTGTTGAATTGTATAGGATAATAGATACCATAAATTTAATCAAAAGTTTACAATATTTTTTTCATGTTGTTGTATTTCGTTTCTTGTATAAATTTTCGAGCATCTATCAATAATTTTATAATATTTTACATTAATAATTTATAGTAATGGCAAAGTGACATTTTCTAGTTTTATAATGTGTAAAATAAGAAAACGTTAAGGTGACAATTGCAACATTTCTACAACAATAACAATAACAAATAAATGTACATGAACAGATCATGACTTGTTAGTTTTCGCTTCGTATTTATTTACAGAGAAAGTCATCTTTACAATTTGAAAATGTCGATTTGTGAATTAATCAGATTTTATTTACACGGTATTGAATTGATATTTTTTCATATAAATATCAAAAACAGGTCATTATTGCAAAATATTTCAATTTTATACGTAGTTAATAGATAATTAACTGTCGATTATTAAACCGGATACAATTGATGGATAGAAAATCCAATTTCTTTCGGCACTCCTTTTCGTATTGTTGTATATAAAAATTGGAATGGTTTTGCAATTGTTTTGTTTGGTTATTTTCGTATATAATAATATTATCGTGTCTATAATCGTCTTGTTAAGATTTCAAACGTCATTTGGAAAAGTGAAATTTAACCAATCTGACATGAATATTTTACTTATTTGTTGTCATGAGATTGTAATTTCGATTTGCAATTCGAGACTTAATCCAAACTGTTTTACCTATCACGTTCTGTGAGATATCGACAAGGGTTTATATTTGCCATATCATACTTTTGTAGTTTAAATCTGATGACATCCCTGCTAGTTAAAGTTCATGTTAAGACCAACAGAAATGTTCGTTTGAAATCAAATAAACAAATCCACACAGTTAAGAGCATTAAGATGGTATTTGTGCATATTTGTTCTTCATTGTTTTTCTGAATTTCAGTTGAAATAATAATATTCTAGTACACCTGCCCCTTTATAATTTTGTATTAAATACAGTATACATATAGAAAAGGGGGTCTCTTTTTCACTATAAGAAGTATATTAGAAGAAAAAGAGTGGAACGGAAAAGAGAATACGCGTTCAGTCGTGCGTATAATCAATGCCTAGATTCTCTTGCATTCACTGGTCGAAGACTCAGTTTTGATTGTAAAATGATACATTTTAATGTTTGTAGAACAATACATGGCATAAAACATGGTCCAGTTGACCAATGTAAATATCAATAGAATGGACAAAATACATTAAACTTTATATTTGTATATGTGTTTGAGCAGTAGAGCGCTAATAATACCCAATACGGTATTTTTTCTTGATCATTTATTCACATCACGGATATTCAATAGCAATCCTAATATTTACTGTTTTAAAAAAATCCCTAGAAATTGAATTGAACTTAACATTTGAGGATCAAAAAACTAGGGCTTCAATTAAAAAACAAATATCGGTTCAGGTTTTCGTTTGCAAGAATAACGTTTTTTTTTCAGTTCTCAGTTCAGCTCCAAATGATCAGTTTTTTAAATTTCACGCTAAAATGTACAAATCCTGAAAGTTATTTACAGGATAACTATTTTAAACCTAGAAAAACCCTCAAACATGCAACTTTTATTTTGAAATTTTATATTACCTACAACAATAATTTTTATGGTGTGATATGTTTTACCATGGGGTAGAAAATCACAAAAAACATAAAAAATGGCATGTAGTTATCTATAACTTCAACTTTTCACAAAGGATGAAAAGTGGTTTATACCATTTCATCGCCCTACTGAATCAACTACTTTTTAAACCACTGAAAAATATTGAGCCTTTACAGAGATATTTGAAACAAACACCTGATTTTAGGGGTATATTTTTTATTATACAGGGGTAACTTCAACCCCCAATATATTCCTTAAACTTTAGTATGAGCACCAATGACATATACCGGGTAAGTCACCTAAATAAAACTGCCATTATTTGGCGAACGATTTGAAAAATATTTCAAGGATTTGCAGGGGGTCCCCAGAGAACATTTATGTAAAGTTAGGATTTTGTATCTCATTAGGAAGTTGGTCAAAAAACGATCTTTTTGGAAAAAACACAACTTTCAAAAATGAGTCGAACACGCAAAACGTTTTAGAGTGACTCAAAATGATTTCTTCCGTTTTTCTCATTTGTATTCTTGGAAAATTGAAAAAAAAAACTGTTGCAGAGAGCGATCGTGGGAAAAATCAATGAATCTAGTGTGAGTAACCTTGTCTGTTGTTTACTATTTTTAACTTGATAGGATAAATTATGTTTATTCTGATTTCTTTTAATGTAAAAATAATAAAAGTCGCGTAGTCTTATTTGTCTCTAATGTTTCCGGTGTAAAGGATTTTCTTAAAAAAAAACACTTACTCTCCAGTATCGAGTCAAAAATAGTAAAGTTACGTAAATGACCTACTTTTAATAGTTGAGTTTAGTGCTTCTCACGCCGAGGTCTGGGGTTGAAGCCCTGCCGGGGAACCAGCGACGAAACAAAATATACAAACCAACGACGGCGTGAGAGAGCTCATTAGGCATCAAGGGATGCCATGATGCAAATCCAAACCTGCCCTAAAGTAATGCCAAAATGTAAATGACCTCGTCATTCATAAGGACGTTGAAAAATCACTGTTCTAATTTTCGCAAAGATCCAGTGATAACAAACAAATAAAAACTATTTTAAGAAAATCTTCTAGTCATTCTTAGTCGTTCAACGGGTATAAACAGTCAATGAAAATCACGACATCGTCGGAATAAAGCAATTTTTCACCAATTTCCTAATGAGCTACAAGCTCCTAATTTTGCTTAAATATTCTCTGGGGATTCTTCTCCAAATCCTTGTAATATTTTTCGATTCGCTCGCCAAATAGTGGGAGTTGCCATAAGAACTCTTCGTTTTAGTTGATTCACCCGGTATACGAAAAATCAGAAGTTTTGACCTTGGGTGGTTAACTTCAAAGTTCATGTTAAGTCCCCTGGAGTACCTATCGCTAACGCAGTACTGGGGAAGGGGGAAAGAGGAGATAAAAAGAAGAAAAAGATCGTGTCAGTATGCTTAATCGAAAAAAAAACGGTTTTTGTTTTCGGTTCAACTCCGGATTTCGTTCCGGCCGAAATTTCGGCTTTTCCGGTTTTCACCAAGATTGTGTTGGAACTTCGATAAACTCTTTTTACAGACTTTTTCGCATTGAGTCACGGGGGAGCTATTAGTAAAAATCATTGATCTAGAATAGAGAATCGTTAGTTTTTGTAATGCTGATGACTTTTGTGATAGTAAGGGTAGTAAAAAAAATTGACATTTGTTATCGGCCCAATTACTTTCAATTTTTTTCCCGTATTCTTGTTGTGTTTTATATTATAATATGTGTATGTGGAATGTAGCGGTGCGAAATGCATGTAGGTAGATGGAATCATCGTCTCGTTATTACCAGAGAATGCACGAGTTTACGTTCAAGTAGCTCAACCATTGTCAATATCTATGTAGGAAATTCTCTCCTTTATTTTCTCTTATTGTTGTTGTTGTTGTTGTTATAATACACTAAAATAAAGCAGGGCCCTATCTGATGTATGAACTTTATAATCAGCAACGTTAAACATAGCAATCGAAGCTCGTTTCGGTTCTCCTATAACGTATAGTTGGGATATAACTACGAATGTATCCAATGCTGTGCTGGCTTATCTCAGTCTTCGCGTGCACAATATTACTATAGAATATGAATTTCTATATTTGCAGCCGCTATATCACGATTCGTACATATACTTTTATATGATTGGGCCAACAACAACGTGCCTGACATTTTTACAAGATGCTAAACATAAAAAGAAGATAATTCTAAGAATGGTAAACTTCTAAAGTATTGTCGACAATTGTTAACTTGGTGGTTTCTTCACTTTGATATAGTGTAAGATGTCGGATCTCCTTTCACTTTTATTTTATTCATAAGTAATCAAAACAATTTTTTGTTCTTAAATTCTTTTCATCTCCACTTTAGAATACATCAAAGAGTGATAGATAGACGTACTTATACATACATATACTTCTATGTACTTAGCATATAGATGTGTTGAGAGCATTGGGCGGGTTAGCTCGTGATCGCTCACATATAATTATCAGAGAAACCTAAAACAAACAAGTACTGGTTGACTCGTTGACCCTCCTCGTCGCTGCCCAATCTGAACTTAACCAGTTGACGACTATGGTGAAAGAAGAGAAGAGACGAGGTCGATCGCATCTATCACGCAACCAATAATTTCATGATTATTTCGTGATTTTGTAAACGTTGATCGATATATTATAAGTACATACACATACATACATACAATAGTCTTTCAATTGGGGTTGGCCTAAATTTATGATAAACATACAGTACAGTATTATATATCTACAACCGAAATTCTCCACAATCTTTTTTTTTATTTTCTCGATTAAACATGATTGATTCTCCATGATTTTCTGTCTGAACGACAACAGTTGTATTTAAGAAAAATGTTTAGGATATAATAGCTTCATGATATTACAATCGTTCAGTCTGTGTCTGTTTAAATTTAAGATTAAGGACCTTTGATCGAGTTGAAAGAAGGACGATAGGGTCGACTGGGTTTATGTAGTTCTGTGTGAGAACCAGCTTGGGACAATGTGCATGAGAGGATCGTGCTGGAGCAGATATACTGGTCAATGCCGGTGGTAAACGTTCACTTGTTACAAGCTAATAGTGCAAAAAAACTGTTCATACATTGTTTTATTCCTTGTTGTTGTTGTTGTTGTTGTTACGGGTGAAACAGAATCTAGGTAGATGATGTTTTTCCAATAGCCGTCTTTCTTGATCCACAAGATCAAAGGTCTATGAACTAGAAATATTTCTTAAAACTAATAAAATAATAAATTCTATTTTCTTTTCTGTTTCAGGTAAGAACTTGTTGAAAATTACTATAATTTAATATGTAAGTAGTGCATGAAATTTTTCGGACATGTTTTGAAATTTATTCGATCATTGTCTTATTATATTATTTGTTAATATAATAGAATATATTCTATGCGAAAACGTTTCGTGGAAACAATAGTTGAACAACTTAGTGTACATGAAACTCATATCGACTAGAACCAATGTAAACACTTATTATAATTGCAAAAAACCATACACAATCTGGAATATTGCAATACCTTAAATCGATATTATTTACATAAACTATACGTAAACTATGACACTGATAGTATTGTATTAGAATTTGAATAAATCCGAACATTGTGAATAATATGCTGATTCGCAATTTTTACGATGGAATATAGAAAATTTATGAGTTTCCCGATAATAAATTTCTAAAAAAACATCTCTTGAATCCTATATTACGTTCACTACATTATTGCCAACTTGACTATTATTGTTTATAACTGCTAGTGATATCTAATCAATTTAAATCTTTAGCATTACCATCAGAATTAGAGTGTTCGATTAACTACGTAACGAGGTTCTAAACATACAAAGAAATTCGTAAAGAATCGTCCAAACCAACAAACTATTAAAAAAAATGGCGTCTACAGCACCGTACACATGATACAAATGAAACTTAAAAACAGACAGAGAGGGGGGGCTCGGAATGTATAGCTCTTTTTCTCCTCTCTACGTTATATCTTCCATCTCCCTCCTGTAACGAAATGTGTCTAGTAGACGTGACGCGTCCTTGAAATTTCACTCAATTCTCGTCCAACTATCGATTATCGAACCGCCGCTTTAGAAGCTTCACTTTTAAAAGAGATATATAAACAAATAAAACAACCATCGCGCATGCTACAGCGCAAGTATCTCGTATTAGTTTAGTAACAACAGAGAGCAGTAGCATTCACTTACAATTAGATGATTGCCATTGTAGATAGAGTTTAAAGTAATTTACACTGACTTAAAGTAAAGTCGACCAAAATTAAATTAATCAACTATAATTAATTATCAAAACTTAACATGTTGTACCTTAACGTAAATTATATCTACTTTAGAAGAGTCAACTTAAATTGGCAAATATGTAATACAATTATAGCGTAGGTTACGGGGAAAGTATCTTATTTTACAATTAGTATAGAAACATAAGCGTCAGCACTATTGACAGTAATTTTCACCAGCGGTGCGTTATGGCCTCATGAGGCCCCAGGCAATTTTGAATTTGGGGGCCCTAATGTTGAATTTTTATTCGAAAGAGAATCCCTCTCCATATTAAAATGTTGTAATCCAGAAGAAAAGATCATAGTTATAAATGAAGTCAATTAGTAGTTCAGTTACTTTTATTGAACAAAAAAAAAATGAATGAAACATATGGGGTGCCATTTAAAAAAATTGTTAATGACATCATTTTTTCCCAATAGTGACAGATACAGCCATTTTAGCTTAAATACAACAGAATAATTATAAATGTGAAAGTTACCTGTCTCGGCTTTTTTCGAAATTTTTCATAAGGCGGATGTAAACTGGACATCAAATTTACCTGGAATGATGTTACGATGTGTAATTTGGGCACAGATCGAAAACTACATCCAAAAAGGCACAAGTATTCTGGGCACTAAACATATGATTTTGCCTGCTTGAGAAAGAGGGTACGATAATCCTATGTGTAATTTGGGCACCAAAGATTTTTCTACCTGGGATTCTACAATTATTTCTAAAAATTTAGGTATGAGTATGTTGAAGTTTGGAAATTAAAAACACCAAGTACTTGTAACATTACAAAAAAAGACATGACATACATATTATCTACATTAATATTACAAATTAATGTGTGTATTTGTAATATTAATTGAATTAAAAAGGAGATTAATTGGTTAAATATTATTTACATTTGGACGCCGACTCACTTTTATCAAAACGCAGGTTTGTCCTGGTGCCCAATTTACCTGCGCTCTTTTGAGTGTAGGTTGCTAGCAGTACCCTCATTACACTGTTTTTAGATAGGTTCGACCCTTTATATTTCAGGTAGAAGAATCCTCGGTGCCCAAATCACACATAGGATTATCGGACCCTATTTCGCAAGCAGGTAAATGGTGCCCAGTGTACGCCCGCCGTTTTCATAAATAAAAAAGTTATGAATATTATAAGTTGAAAATAAAAGCAATTCTTAAGGGTGCGGAATAGTTACATGTTTTCACGAAAAAGCCGAACGCTTGATACACGATTTCACAATTTTCGAGTTTTTTTTTCGCAAAAGAAAATTAATCTTTCAAAAAAGAAAATTTTTCTATTTAGTTCACTTTGAATTTTTAGGGGTAGTAATTTTTCAATTTTTTCCTATTTCCAAATATTGTAGAAGAGCACTTTCACCAACAAGAAATAGTTTAGGTGTTCTTTCAATTTTGATAACAATTATTTTATTCTTTAGCAAGCTCATATGTTGGCACGGTGTAACACGTCTACTTCACGTCTTCAAATTTGAAATCGACTTTTTTAACTGCAATAATCAGAATATTGTTTTTTTTTGGACTTTGAGGCCCCAGGCAATTCCTCTTTTTACCCATAGGATAACTGGTGGGGCCCCAGGCAGTTGCCCTTTTTGGCCATAGGATAACGCGCCGCTGATTTTCACTTATTGTTAGATATGTATACATACTTATACGTACTTATCATTGTAGGTAGAGATTATCTCCAAAAACTTACAGAATGTGATAAAATAAATTTTATTCCTTTAGGTATAGGTGTAATAAATTTTAATTATTGTTCTGATGATAGTGTAAAAGACGCCGGAACTGATACACAATATTAATTTAAATTATCTATGGGAAATAACATTCAATTATCGTTCTCTGTCATACAGAGTGAAATTGATCTGCCTGTAAATACGAAAACCTCACTATCCATACATGGAAAAGAATACAATAAATATATTTTGAAGGGTGAAACCATCGATAACGTTGATTGTTTCCAGTGGCTCTAAAAATGTGACTGAAATTTCCAATTGTTTTTTTTTCTCGAAAGCAGGACCATCAAATCGGCTCTGTTTTTCGGACCCTAAACGTGGTTTAAAGGTTTAGAGGAAATTCAATTTCACCCTGTATAAACTATAGACGATTACTTAAAGATGGTATAAAGTCTAGTCGAGCAAAATTAAAGAATTTAACTGTAATTATAAAAAGATGATAGTATCTTAAAGTGCTGAGGCGGCTATAAAATATAGACCACTTTTTATGCCTCTGTGTAAAACAGGCTTATCAGGGAGGTCGTTACAATGTAACAGAATCTCAACAGGATAGAATTTGGGAAGAAAGATATTCAATCAGAAGATGGGGATGGGGTTACTGGTACCATTTTGGGTATTTATTGAAATAGACAAATATTTTCTACAAATTTGGTATGGTGGAAACTAGTTTCTAACACTTCTTCTTATCCTCACCAGAGAAACAGCCTGACTTACACGAATCAAAATACAATATGTGATATACTCCTCACTCAAGACTCGGTCTTTTTTTTGTCTCTTTCTGTACATCATATCTGTTTCCAATCAGTCAATTTGAGTTAAAAATTCTGGATTGTTGTACATTTAATTTTCAATATTCAATTCGTATGAATTATTCTTTTTTTTTAAATTTCACTCGCATCTATACTGTTGTTTTAAAGTCCTACAAATATTTCTTTATACACCGTGTCCCATAAGTGGCGCCCTTTCTGATAGTTGTATATAGAGGATGAAATTCTAAGACGAAAAG